>JAJOOR010000424.1:0-40111 GCA_036250505.1 Solanum acaule
ATCCAAACCAGTTACAAAATCTTAGAAAGAAAACTAAAACAAGATAGATAAAAGATTCAAATTTCTAACCTCACCTAGAGAGGTGCATCCAATCATCATCGTACTACATTATATGATACTTTGAGTCTGGGTTCACGCATCTATATTTAAATATTTTTAAAAAATATAACACTACTATATATGATTTCGGGAGGGGACCATGGGTTCACGTGAACCCGGTGACCCCCTCCTGTATACGCCCCTGGTGAGGTTAGTTTTTTTATACAAGTAAAAAAAAATCCATGTTGAATAATGTAAAAATCTTTCTTGTGAAAAGGACTACAGAAAATGACAATCAACCAATAGCAGTTCCTAGACAAGAAGGCTCTTGAATTACGTGAATATGAAAGCCAATATAATTAATCTTTTGTTTGAATTCTTCTTGCTCAAAATGTCATGCAAAATGCGACTAAATTAGTTTAAAAGTCACATCAATAGTTCTATTAGTGACATTTGATACTGGAATAAACCCCCAATATGCTTTGTCAAATAATGAGGTTCTTCAAATTAAGGGAAAGAAGAAAATAGCCATTCCAATTGTGGTAAGGGTAACATGTGGTATCCTTCTCTTTCCATGCATAAATAATGAGTATGGTGATTAAACAATTTTGTCTGTGGCCTCCAAAGTCACCATCCATAAAATTGTCTCCTTTTACTCTTTTTGTACCTTTGTCCTTTAGTATGAAAAGACTACGTGAAAAAAATTAATAAATTTACGACCATTTGGTTTGGAAATCCTTCGATCAGGTCGCAAACTAATATATAAATTGTTTTAAGCGAGCATGTTGTAACAAGCTTGACTAAGAAGATGTTGAGATAAAATTGATCCTTGAACTCCCTTATGGAATAACACATATTGCACCAACTCGATTATCTTTACGATTGTTGCTTACTTTTAGTAAAAAAAGATAATTATTACATCCTTAAAAAATGAATTGTTATTAAATATTACTAAATGTTATTCAAATTATCTAACAAAGAGTTGTTAATTCTGGAATTTGCAACGTCTAAATAAAGATATTTAGTTTTAAAAAGATTACGGATTAATTTCCTAAAGATAAAAAGAAAATTAATTACCCCAAAAAGGTTTTATTTTAGAGTAAATAAATCCAAAGGATTAATCTTGTACAAATAGGTCAAATGATATTCTCTCATCTTAAAAACTTTTATAATATTTTGAATTTTCTTGTTTTCACTATAATAATAATATTTCCTATTTCATTCTTTAACATTTTAAGTAATTTATTCAAGTGGCGAAATCAAGAACCGTGTACTATTCAACTAACGGTCACGATGATCCCGGTTTTCGGTTCATTATTACACGTCATTCGAAAAGACAGACCTTATCGAAAACAAGAACAGTTAAAAAGTCGAAAATAACCCCCTTTCTTCATTCTCCACGTTAGCTGTTACTAGTTGTACCTTACCTCCAGTACAGTCACGTATCGTGCGCATAATAGCTGCAGTCAATACACACTGAGACTGATATAAGAAATACAATAAACCACACAAGAAAGAAAGAGACTCACACACATTTGTTTCCCTGCCATTTTTAGCAATTCAAAGCTTTCTTCAATGGCGGTTGACTAGGGTTTTTCTGATTTTTTTCTTTAATTTATGCCATTCAATTGCATTCAAAAAGAAGTTACAAAATCTCAAACTATAGTTTTGCTTGTTTCTTTTTTTCCGGAAGATACACTGCGACATTGTTCTTATTCCTTGGTTGTGTTGTAGAGAGAAAGAGAAATCACGGTAAACCGACAGAACTCTATTTTTTGCTTTCTTGTTTTTCGTTTCTTTTACAGCATAGTGCTCTATGAAACAGTGCAACTTTCGTATTTACAGAAATTTTAGTTGCAGTGAAAGTGGTGGTTTGGTTAAACGAGAATTCTTAATCGGTGAGTCATGATTAGTTTGATCAATGTCATTTGTTTTTTTACTTCTTAAAGAAATTTCTTTTTTTTTTGTTTGATTGGTTAATGGTTAGCTGAAGTGTATAGATAATTTCATTTGAACTATTTCACATTTGTGTATAAAATTCTTAAGCTTGCTACAATGCTTGATAAGTATGGGTGGATGAGTTTGATCAGAGGACAGATGTTGTTAACTCAGTTTAGTTCTTGCTGTTTTCTTTAAATCCTAGTTTGGATCCTAAAAATGTTAAAAGTAAATCAGAAGAAAAGAAAAATAATTTATTGGAATCATGGTTTCCGTGTTAAATGATTTGGGGAAAAAAATAGGGGAAGTTTCTCCTTGAACCAGTTCTGGAAAATGAGCTTATCTTGATAAATTAGATTGATTTGGCAGAAGAAAAGGTAAGGGAAGTGCTTCATTGAACCAGTTCTAGAAAATGATCTTGTCTAGATAAATTAGATTGAAATCAGTGTTTACGTGTCTACTTGGTAACATTCTCCAGTTTCAATATGACTTATTGTTCTTTATGGTTCCTATCAATTGGGTGAGGTAAAGGAAGCGAGGAGTCCAAACGGGAAAACAAAAAACAGAAACAAAAAGATAAAAATACGACTCTCTAGACATTAGGTACCAATTGGAAATTTAAGGGAAAGAAAGTTCAGGTACAACTTTGCAAGCTAGGAATACCCATTGGATGATGTCTGGTGAAGAGAATAAAAACAAGAGTAAAGAGAAAAAATGAGGTTGTAACTCTCTTAGTCTTGGTTATAATTGGTTAAATGTAGGTAATAGGAGAAGAAGAGTGGATAAAACTAAATGTGGAACTCTCTAAGTTTTGGCTACCAACTAAGGAGGTGAAAGAATACTAAGATTAGATTCTTATTAGAAACTTATACACGTGATATTCAGCAAATTTACCTAAAATTTAACATTAGGTTTGAGCAAACTCTTCCATGTTAGCATGAAGAGAAAAGGTCAATGTAGTGCCACACTATGTACTTTCATTATCACCTCAAAGAATCCAAGCAAGGGGAATCCAGAATCTCCGTTCCATGAGATCCACACCATGTACATTTCTAATATACACTGAACTATGTAGTCAACTTACCACTAGACATGAAAGGGTTGGCAGTGAAATGTAATGAACATGTTATTGTGGTCTATTGCAACATGATGTAGTCATTTTAAACAATGAAAAACACTCATGCATGTTTTTTATTACTCAGCCACTCTGTCCAATGTAAGTATCAAAAACCAATAAGGAAAAAAAGAATAGAAGGAAATACAGTCTAATGGCTCCTTTAGTTGAATACACAGAACTAAACTTTGCTCTTTGTGTTTAAGGTATGCAGTGCCAAATTTGTCTTGTGTTAAAACTTCGAATATGAGCACAAAAACTAAATTTGTCTACACTTAAAATTTGGAATATGGAGTAGTTGTTTAAAAAAATACCGTACAATTTTTTCATGCAATAAATGTTAAAAACTTCCATAAGCTTTATAAAGATGCACAAGGTTCACTGTTCATGGGTTTTGGCATGAAGGGGTGATGAAGTGTCTTCTTTGGTCCATTCCGTGTGCTTACTTGCCCTGCAAAATGGAACCTGACCATGATGCTTCTAGAAAGCTTAGCAAGGTTGGTACTTTTCCCCGTGTACATAAGTTGAAGCTTAAAATGCATTTGAAAAAACCTTAGTACTTTTTTTTCTACCAAGCACTTCTTGCTCAAACTCTTTTTCAAAAAACCACCTCTGCTTTGGGATAAATTGTCTGAGAGGTCCTTTTGATATTTTTTATTGCTAGATAGTTGACTAACATAAATGAATTATGAAAGCCTAAATAACATAATAAGGATAAAGACCCCTGCTTCCATTGCCCTAGTCATTTTCTTCTCGAATTCATGCTCTCCTCCCCAACTTCACAACAAACTTCCCATAAGATGAAGAAAAGAAACATAATATTCATTCTTACCAGGACATTAATTATGTCATTACTGGTTTTAGATGGAGTTTGGGGGGAAAGTGGGCTATGGAGATGAACCAGGGTTGATTTAAGTACCGAAAATGTTTAAGCAAGAAAGAGTTCCTCTCAACATGCTTGGTCAGAAGGTTCAAGAAAAGGTACGTTCGTCGAAATTGGTGACTAGTTGGGCTGCTGAAGCTTGGTGTGCGAGGTCTGGTTTAACGGGTTTGGAAAAGAGATGGAGGTTTGACGTGTGTTGGTGAAGTACAAAGGTGGATGGGGGAAATTATTTAATGCTGGAAAGGCGAACTAAGGATATGACTTATGATAGTGCACAAAATTGAGAAAAAAGGAAGGTGTCCTGATTGTGAATTTCTAGATAGCCGGTGCATCTTTGGTACCAGGAGCTTTCAAAATGGGAGTGAAGTGTGTGGATAGCAACATGACAGATCTTACTGGGGTTACACTATTTGTGAAAAACAGTGGAAGAGTGCCAATTTTCATCAGCTCAGGAGATTAGTTCTTTTTTGGGACGAAGGAGGAATGGGAAAGAGGAAGGAAGGTGGAGTTGAATAATGAGTTAGCTCTCCTTGATGTATGTAATTTGAATCTCCTGGATGCCCTTCAAATACAACATCTTACTTTATCAAAATAATGAGTTAGCTTCCTTGGCTTTAGCTCAGGAGATTAGTTGGAAGCAAAAATCGAGGGTGTTATGGCTGGATGAGAGGGATTCTAATACAATTTTTTTCATTGGGTAGTTGACAAATAGAAGGAGAAATTTCATTGTTCCGAAGTGGTAAACAGAATAGTGTACGAGGAGAAAGAAGAGATTGAATGGCAATCAAAGGGAGGATAAGAGAGAGTGGTTGGAAAGTGCCATGGGTAATAGGACTTAATGCATTCCACGCTATAATATCGTAGGAGAAGCAATTTTGATTAACTTAAACCGTACTTTTATCTCTCTAATAGATCTTAGCGGAGTGGAGTGGGGTGGGGTGGGGTGGCGTGGGGGAGGAAGAGAAGGAACTAATGGGAAGCAGGGTTCTAGGGAGATCGATGATTCAGTTATTATGTTTCTTCTTTCTCTCATTTTATTGGCTCAATTAGCCTTTTAAGAGAAGAATCCATGGAAGAGGACAGACGGCATTCTTTTAAAAGTTTAGACTAAATGAGCTCCCAAAAATAGTTTGAGGGAAGAGCTTTATAGTAAAATTGTTCAAGAGGTCATAGTGCAATATTAAATACACTTGTTTCCCCATAAAGTGGCTTGATAATTCTAGTTCATGTAGTGTAATTCTGCTATATGACTAACAGCTTATTATTTTCATCTTCGACGTCTCCCATGAT
The DNA here is from genome assembly GCA_036250505.1 of Solanum acaule. NCBI lineage: Eukaryota > Viridiplantae > Streptophyta > Magnoliopsida > Solanales > Solanaceae > Solanum > Solanum acaule. The sequence goes on from JAJOOR010000424.1 coordinate 5,265, forward strand.
ATGCTTTTGTTGATTTGACTATATAGCTCTCAGACTCAAGACTAGCAAATCCACTGCTCCAGCTTCTATGCCCAAGTCCAGGTACTCGGTTAACAAATAAGGCCCCCAACCATACAATGTAAAGTCAAACTACCAAGCTTATTGAACATGTTTCTCATTTATTCTACCTTGCATACTCTAACTATATTGAAGCTTTATTCTCAAATTTCTGATGTTTATAATATCTAGGCTTAACAGAGTTAGAAAAAATTACTAAGTGCTCCTAATGGATTAATTAGAGAGAATGACAGATTATTGCTGGTCTTATTTGCATAACTTGTGCTTGTTGTCTTTTTTACATGGGTTCATGCAAGAATTTGGTTTAATTTGAAGCTAGAGAGATAACCTATTGAAGTTTTTGGATGTAACTCCAAAACTAAAAATAAAATTGAAACAGAAATAGAAGGGTGTGGACATATGACAGCCAATGGTGCTGCACAATTGACTAGCGGTAAAGTAGTTTTTTAGAGCTCGACTGTATGAATATACTTCAGAAATTTTCCAGGTTATTGATTTGGGATGAAACATCATTTAAACCAATTTAAATAGGTGTTGCATATATAGCAAGTCAATATCTAGGTGATGAATCTACAACTACGATAATTCATTGGAAAAAATAGTTCAAAAGCTCCCCCACCATCTTTCTGTTATTTAAATTTGTTTCGACAATGGCCAAGGTTAGCCTATTTGTGATTTTGTTTTTTCGTCTATGTCACATGTATGTTACAACTTCTGATAGATCCTTGATACATTCAAAGATTACAGATATATTACATAGCCATAGTTGATACTAGTAATACTCCAAATATGAGTTCACTAGAATCTTGCAAACTTGAACACATAATTGATTAGATTTTAATGTTTGAGATAGTGAGAAGCTATATATCAGCTTGTAGAAGGTCCAGTTATCACCATTCACCAAATGCTTAATGTTGAAGCTTTGTCATCAAATAATGTTGTCATCTGATCTATTTGTCTACTCAATTAAGACCCAAATAAGTTGTCCATAAAATTGGTTGGGCATCAGTTTCTCAATTATGGAAAAATCAAAGTAATAGAGGTTTTCACCTTCCTTTTTTTGTTCTTTGATTCTTTTTGAGAAATTGCTCATCTTTTCTGGTATGCTAATGTTGTAAAATGGAATACTTCAAAGTTATTTTTCATGTGCCATTGATGTCGGTAGCTTATGTCAAGACATACATCAAAATTTTCTACAAGAAAGCTGACATTTGTCACCGACTGCTATGAGTAGATTTATATGCAAGTCTTCTTCTCAGTGAGATGAGGTGGTAATGGATTTATTTTGAGGGGGAGTTTGGAATTTGAGAGATGTAATACAAAATATGTTAGTGGAATTGCACGATCTATAATTATATTTGTGTAGCACATAGTGCAAATTAACCACCGGTGTCTTGATCATGAATAAAGAGGTGTTTTGAAGAGTAGAGGTTAAGATGAAAGTAATCATAAACGAAGTGGGGGAATCAGAGAGGGTAGAGGGAGAGATGGTGCTAGAGTAAAGGGAAATAAAGGAGGAGGTAAAAAATGCGTTAGCTTCCTTGAGGTAGGTATGGTTGGATCACAATGCTTGTTCTTATGGGAGTTGTGACAAATATGAGGAGGTAGTGCATGAGAGGAAGGATGATATTAAAGGGCCAATAAGAGGTTTCTATGAGTACTCGTTTAAAGAGGAGGTGGATTGGAGACCAAAATTGGATGGATTAGCATTTAATGAAATAGGAAAGGATAAGAGGGTAGTGGTTTGAAAGAGCTATGGGAAGATGAGATGTGGGAGACAGTGGAGTGTTGAGCAGGGGTAAAGTTCCAGGACTAGACAAATTTACTTTAGCATTTTCGAGCATTGTTAGAATATAGTCAGAGGTGAGTTGAGTCGAGTCTTTTATGGTGATCAGAGAATTTGAAAAAAATTCTCAATGCTTCTTTCATTGTCATTTACCCAAAAAGAGAGGATGCTACTAGTATCAAGGATTATAGACCTATTAGTCTAATGGTAAGCATATAGAAAATTATATCTAGGATGTCTACTTCATGCAACGCTTTTGTGGAAGACAAATTTTTGTTAGATGCAACACTGATAGCAAATGAAATTGTTGACTTGAGGAGAAAGCTAGGGGAATCGGGGATTTTATGCAAATTAGATCCTGAGAAAGCTTATGACTACGTTAACTAGGAGAATCTTGATTTCATTATATTGAAAATGGGTTTCCTCGTCTCACTGCTCTAGAAGTCTAGAACTACCAATGAAGCCACACATGTTGCCGTTCATAAGGACCAAAAACTTGACCATTGAGATGCAATATTTGATTCACTTCCTCCATCATGCACCAAAAACCCATTTCTTTTCATTCTCAAAAGAGATTATCCACAGGGAGAAAAGAACTGTTAATCAAAAGTATACTTTCGAGCAGTCCCATATACTTCATGCCTTTTTTACACGCTCCATTCAGTGTTATATGAAAGTTGGGAAAGCTTCAAGGGATTTTATATGGTATTCCTCAAGCAGGAAAAAGAAGTTTCATTTGGTAAATTAGGAGACGGTTGCAACACCGAAGTGTTGGGGTGGACTTGGGATGAACAATTTAAAGAGGAAGTGGTTGTGGAGATATGGTGTAAAGGAGAACGTTTTATGGAGGGAGGTGATTAAGGAGAAATATAGGGTTCTGGAAGTGGGTTGGAGGTTTAAGAATACCAAACTTCCTTATGGATGTAGGCTTTGTAGGAATATCTTAAAGGAGTGGAAGAGTTTAATGGGAATATACCATTTAGGGTGAATGATGGAAGTAGGGTAAGTTTTTAGGAAACATGGGAACAACACTTGGTGAATTACTTTTTCAAATATGTAGAGTATTTCATGCCATCATAAGATGTCGGTTCAACTGATATGTACACTGCAAGGTGGAGAAGTTATATGGGATCTGAAGTTTAGAGAGAACTTGCAAGTTTGGGAGGTTCCAAAATTTCAAAACTTGATTGGGAGAAAGTTTGAACGTATTGCGTGTTATGTATTACTATATATGTATTATTTTTATTGTTTATTCTTCCTCATTGTCCACAATTATTTGAAGAGTTGGTTCTATTACCTTAAGGTCATCTAAATAAGGATTGCCAGTTTCTTTTGGATTGCATTTTTGTTTGTTCCTGTCTCCTCCACTATCATTGACTATAATAGCCTTAAAAGATGTTTCTTTGATGCAAAAATCGCCTCATCCACAACGGCGAAAGGCGAGGCGACCCTTTACCGCCTATTAACTTTGTGCCAAAGCGATCTTTAAAAGGCGACACCATGGCGAAAAAGGCGTTGCCTTTTCTATTTTCTTTTAAAAAGGCGACCAATTTAGGGTTATTTTAAAAGGTAATTTTAGGGTTTTCTTTCCAAATCTGCACAGTTGCACTCTTAGACGGCGACTCCAACTCCAACCGGTTGACTCAACTAGACTTCTCCGGTGACCAGCCAGACTTTTCCGGCAACTCCTAAGTCCAACCAATACGTATTTCTTCTTCCTCCGTTTCTCTTTCCTTCTTCTTCAGACTTCAGTGTTACTTCTTCCTCTGTATTTTTCTAACTGTTTGACTTTTGTTTTGTTTTTTTCTCATTCAAGTTCTAGACTTCTTGCGCCGTCCAGAACACTGCTTGCAAAAAGCAATTGTGTTTATAGGAATTGGGACATTGTGGTGTCCAGCTTACAGTAGGCAATGTTATTTGAGAATATTTATTCTGTGCTTTATTCAAATGTGCAGGTTTTTATTACTTCTGGTTCCTTCAACTTTCTACCATGGGTGTGGATGAAAATTTTTTATACCTACACAATCAAGATAAAGCTCGACATCCCTTGGCTGTATCCAGACATGCTTTGTGCGATCTATCCAATGTTTCTCCAGTGGTTTTCCTCTACCTCTTAAAGGAATGCTATGTTTATGGTAAAGTTCTCCCACACTTTTTCTCTTCTTAAAAAAATGCTGTCTGGCCTAGTTTTGATCATTCCATAAGTTTTAGAAACTTTTTTCCTTAAACATTTTACTAGTAGATATCTGATTGTTCTTTTGGTTATTTCTTTGTTTGTTGCTCAAATGACAGTTAGAACTTTTTCAGTATAATGATCAATTGATAAGGATTTGATAATCATTTGTTGGATGCTTAATACTTTTTTTCAAGAATTTGTATCATAGAAAGGAGGGACATGAGTTAAATCCTTATATGGTAAAGAATGAAGAACTGTCATCCTACCTCTGCTCCTCTGGTCAATGACATTCTCTCTATGCCTAAATAACCACACTGTCTCATGACCATTTAAATCTTTCAAACTCCAAACTGGAAGCAAAAGAATCCTGGCTCATGGATTCTTGTCATCTTTCTGTGAAGTTCTAGTCTTAAAAAAAACGTGAGATATGCTTATCAGCCACTGATCCACCTTGTTGATTTGACCACCCTAATGATGCGGCTTGGTGCAAAATGGTGATTGTGTATACATTAGTGGATAATGATAGGAGAGCTGTGGATATTGAATTAACCATTTTCCCTCCAATGTCATTTGAGCAACATGATGATTTTAAGTGGACTGTGCTAGATTATGTATCTGTAGAATTTGATGATCTACAAAAAATAAATTGTTGAGTGTTTTTTTTCAATACCTTTGGCAATATGAACTATGAAGATCTAGGTGTGATTTTCGTGTTCATATATACGGCAAAGACTTTACTCCTTTCCTTCATCCAAAAAGGAGTAGAGTCTATGAGTACTACTACTATCTTCTGTGGGTAGGAAGTTCATAGAATAGTTTTTGAGATGAATTAGCAGGTTTATGCTGCAACAGAAAAAAAGCTACATGTTAGTCAAAGTTTGAATGCATGAAATGATTTCTGACTTGCATAGGTAGGACTCAGTGGCTACAGACACAGGCTTATTTCTTACGTTAACAATCATTGACTTGTGACTCATTTAGCATCCATTGCCAAATTGTTGGTAATCTCTCAAGTTTCATTTGGTAAACCTAAAGCATGAAATCTTAGGGCAATGAAAAGGATCATCAATAGGTCTTGAATAAAAGAAGTGGAAGTAATTTTTGTTTCCTTCTATGGATGATTATGGTGTAGCTCAATTTGGTAATATTTGATAATTATATATTTTCCGACAAGTTTTTATCCTTAATAGGAACATGCAAGGCGACTGCTAAGTTTCGAGTTCTGCAACAGCAAGCGTATGGGTTTTTGTACAATGATCCTCAACCTGGAGCAGCCATCTTTGTTGCACAGTGCCTGTATGTGCTGCCTATATTTGAGTCACACTGTGAAGGATTCAGTCATTTGATAATATCTGCCCTTCGTCATTTCCTGAAAGTGGGAAATGGCATGAATGGTATTTACAAAGCTAAACTTTTGGCTGCCAAATTATTTCTTGCCATTGTTGATGGTACTCTGCATCATGAAGAAAGAGTCCTAATCAAAATCCTTGAAGTTTTTGATGTCAGTCTGTCAAACATAGAAAAAGCTATGTATGATGCAGATGAGAAGGGTCACACATGCCAGACGGCTAACGTTTTGGTTGAGCAATATATTTCTAGGTTAGTAGATACCCAGTCTTACATGACTGCAGTTTCATTGTTGGAACACTTTTCTATCCGGGAATCTGGCGAATCATTTCTACTTAAAATGTTGGAAAGCAAAGAATACAGAGCAGCAGAAAAGTGGGCAACTTTTATGGGGAAGCCAATCTTATGCACCCTTGTCCGAGAATACGTCAACAGAAAACTGCAAAAGCACGCCTTTGATGTTATAAGGCAAAACAATCTTCGGGAGGAGTTCCCGGAAATATATCGTCAATACAAAGAAAGGCAAGTGGACTTCATCCACTTTTGTGTGACTTAACCTTTCAGCTAATTTTTATGAACAATGCTGACTGAATGACAGTACTAGTTTACAGTAAACTGAAGAAGCTAGCAGAAAAGGGCTGCTGGGACGTTGCTGAGGCAAGGATATATGATGATCGACAACTTCTTGAATACTTGGCAAGTACACAGCTACATTAACTTTGTCAATTACTAATTAATTTTAGTGCCATCAAATTTGTTGTCAATTGCTTGCTCATTCTTGTGCTATTGAATTGTTGTCAAGATTTAAGTTGTTAGTACTCTTGAGAGGTGCTATACACAGGCGCCTAAGGCATTTAAGCTTCAGATTTATCTAATAAGTATATTATTCCTGTCAGTTTCTTGGTCTGATGAAAGGATGTGGTTGAATGTATTCCTTAGAAATTTGAGTTCTTTTTATGTTATTGGGCTGATACTTCAAAGATCAATGTTCATGAGAGACAAGTTAAAAGTACCTTTTGACTTTTGCAATATGTTAATGTGCAATATCACTTGAGTAAAAACTTACATGTGTTGTATTTGATAATAGGTATATTTGGCTATGGAAGCTGGTTACATGGAGAAGGTCGAGGTACATTGGATTCCTCTACTTCGTGTCAAGTATTTAGTCTAAGCACTGTTTTTTAAGTTTTAGATTTAAAGCACTAATGAGCTATATTTGCTGACCTCTCCAAAAAGTTTTAATCTGCATAAATGTTGAATTAGTGTGAACTACAGGAAATTTGAGTCTGCTAAGATTGCTCTTTGACTATGCTTTTTCATGCTGCAACGCATGCATTAAATCTTTGATGAGATTCTCTTGGTACAAAGAAGTGTATGCTTTTGATCTATGATCAACTATTCTGAGATCCACCCAGTATAGTTATTCTGAAATGATGCGGTTTTCATTATGCTGCCTTTTATGTTGCTAGGACTTGGTTGATTATGTTTTTTCCTTCTTTTAATTATTTCTGGATGTTGGCTTATGGTTTATTTCAGAAGTAGTCAGCTCCAGGCAAATTTTCTTTTCGTCTAACTCCTATTTTTTTCTTACTTCTATAGAACTTGAGGAAAGTATTCCAACACACCGATACTTGCAGCTTGATGAATTGTCAATTAAGGAAATAGTCTGGGTAGATGAAATGAATAGGTTGCTGGATGCGACATGCGACATTGAAGAATGTAAAGTTGTGGGCGTTGACTGTGAGTGGAAGCCTAATTATGAAAAGGGAAGCCCACCTAATAAGGTATTAGTTGGATAAAAGCTACTTTTTCTGTTGATTTATAACTACAATACAGACAACAGAATAGTTACTCTTCATATTGGACTTTGTTTCTCAGTCATCTTCCTCTCCGTCCACTAAATATTTTTTTGTTGGTGTTGAAATGGTAAGTTTTTATTCATAAACGGCATTAGAAATGTGCTGGAATTATGTTCATTGTGCCAAATGTATGAAAACAGAAGTATCCCCTATCTAAATCGGTAGGGATTCTTGTGCTCTAAAATAGATTCAACTTCATTTACAAGTTCAATTCTACACCAGAAGTAAAACAAAAAATTGGCTGTTGGCCTTCTATCCTCTGGATGTGATTGTGTTTATGATTCTTCTCTTTTAACCTGCCCTGATTCAGCTTCTCAAAAACTCAGCAGTGTTGTTTGGCATGGACCATTTGACTCCAACAAGTTCCAAAATAGCTTCCAAATCTGATCTGAAATTGGACATTGAAAAAAAATGCTCATTGCTTTCTATATCTCCTCCACATAAGTAGCACCTATTGCATAGAAAAATTCCTCTTTTCTGTAGGTTTTCATGGGTTAAAACATATTATTTGGCAGCCATGTGAAATATGAAACTTCATAAGGGGCTTTTGATCTTTAGATCTGCTTCCATGGCCAAGGCAATGGCCTCATGTGCTGCTCGTCTCTGGTAATAATAGCTCAGTAATATGAATTAACAGTGTAGATGTCTCTCTTTCTCCCTCTATTATGAAGAGGGTTGATAAGAAAATGAGCCTAGAACCCCAATGATCTATTTGTAATTAATTTAGCTTTCATGGATTTGCCTCAGGTGACAAAGGAAGAATGCATGCGAGTATATCCCATTTTATTCTCTATTCTTTTTGTTTGAATCTATTATTTACTCATAAAGCTCTGTGGTCATTATTACTTATAAGTCATGGATAGGTTCTGGGCTAATCTTGGTCCCCTTTTTGGTTAATTTCACTCCCTCTGGGATCAGGCATAGTACATAATTAGGTGATTCATCCATCTCTTTATTGTCTTAGATAGAAAGTTCCGATTCTTCCGATGAACTGAGTTTAACAATCCCTTGTTAATATGGAAGTATTTAAGAATGTTAACTTTTTGTGTCTCTCGTGATGAACAAAGAGGTTTGTCTAGTAAGTAGACTTTCAATTCTTTTCTGTGCAATGTATCTCATTTTTTTGCAATGTGTGCGGTGAGACAATTTTGGAGCTAGAGGGTATTCGCCTTCTGTGAGATTGAATAAAGAATATGATGTTTCCTACCAATCTCTCTTTTAGTATAGTCGGGTTTGTTGCCTTTTTGTGCAATAACCTTTTATCCCTTAATTTCAAATTGAATAAGCTTTATATTCTTTGAATTGATTGTCCTTATTGTTGGGAATGATGGAGACACATTTAAGATGAACTGACTTCTGGGGAGTGAAGCAAATGCATGTTTAACAGTATAATGCCTTTCTATTTCCCCGTGGGACAGGTTTCCATCATGCAGATTGCTTCAGACAACAAAGTTTATATACTTGATCTCATTAAGTTATATGGAGATGCTCCGGATGTACTGGATGACTGCTTAACCCGCATATTGCATTCTCCAAGAGTACTGAAGCTTGGTAAGAGAGAACATTGTCTTGTTGGGAGATAAACATTCTTTTTATCTGTGGGAATTTTCCTGTTATAAGTTCAGTACAGCTTTTCTGCTCCAAGAAAGAAAACTAGTTGATTTTCATGGCTTCTTTTCAATCTTTGCACTACTTATATCAAGCGGTATTTGTCCATTAAGAGGGACCACTGATTTAACTAGATATTTGTATGGAACACATTCCTGGTTTTCTTTGGTATACATGTATATTTTCGATCTGTATACTTTATTTGCAGACGAAATTCTGCAGTCATAATCTAGTAGTTTTCAGGTTACAACTTCCAGTGTGATGTGAAGCAGCTTGCTCTATCTTATGGCCAGTTGCAATGCTTCAAGCACTATGACATGCTACTCGATATCCAGAATGTGTTCAAAGAACCAAGAGGTGGTCTCTCTGGTCTGGCAAAGGTAATTCGTACATGTATTCTGCATTCATGTTTGTCGTCGCATGTGTAATGTTTTCGTATCTATATGCAGAGTATAAATTCTTGTTGGTTTTGTAGTAAAGAGATGCAATATTAATAATAAGAACGATGAATGCATTTTTAGTTCTTGCTTTTATTTGGTTTCTTTCTTGATACAGAAAATATTGGGTACTGGATTGAATAAAACAAGAAGGAATAGCAACTGGGAGCAACGGCCTTTAACTCAGTTTCAGGTATGTGTACTAAATGTTGTACATTTTATAGTATCACAGATAAAGGGTAGTGCTAGTATGTGGAATACCTTCCCGCATGTATTCATATCTAGTATGTGTATCGCTATATAAAGTTATACTTGTTGTAGCAAGTGGATTGCTGTATTTTTCTAAAGAAATGTGATTAAGATGCTAGTGACTTTGTCCTTGTGAATGATATGATCTGGTCCTTGTGCATTATTATGGTTTTTGGCTCTGTAGTAATTGATAGTAATACCTTTTATTTGTACTGTTATGCAGCTAGAATATGCTGCTCTTGATGCTGCTGTTCTTGTTCACATATTTCGTCATGTTCGCGGCTACACACAACCTACTGGTGACCAGGATGGGCATTCCAAAATTGAGTGGAAATCTCACATTGTATGAATAGAGTACCTCTCGCCTTTTCTTTGTTTTTCCTCTTTTAAGAACGTCTATTTTCATCAGGCTCAGTGTTCTTTTTGCTGTGTATTACTTCTATCAATAAATTTTTGTATGCTCACCTAACTTGTGCTGGGTTTTTTTCCAGGCTTCCCACATTGATAATTCGAATTGGAAGATTTCCAAAAAAGAAGCTAAAAGGCGGAAGGCCAAGGTCAAATCTGATAAAGCTCCACAAAGCGTCGAGACTAAGGAGCTTACTGAACAAACTTTAAGTTAAAGCTAGGAAATAAAGTTGTTATGATACACCTAAGTTTTACTCACATGTAAGTATTTTTCTTCTGAAAGATGCACACATTTACAGTTTAAAGCCTTAAACTGTTGCAGGTTTGTGAGTATATATAGAACAGCAACGTTTCAGTTACTAATTTGGTTAAATTAGTTTTGCTTGGTTTTTCAGAATTCTATTTCATTTTTTCTCCAATAACGTTTCTTTTAGAGCCATTTTTCATTATGTATTTATTACTTTTTGTCTATCCATGGTCAATTTTACCACTGAATGAGACTAAATTCTATTTTCAAAATTTTTACACTTTTACCCTCTTAGTCATCAGAGTATTAATTTTCAACCTCCCATTAATCTCGTCCTCTATATATTTGCAGTCTAACATGCATTTCTAAAGCCTTAATCTTCTCTCCTCCATTCCTCTCTGTCTCTCTACCACAAAACCATCTCAGAGAGGAGGAGGAGGAAAGAAGAAAAAACTAATGGAAGATTTCACGTTTGCTCATCGGAGATATGTTAACAGCGGGCAAAGAATAGGAATCATCGATGACAAAGCCTATGCAGTTAATAACGTATACGTTATTCGAGCACACAGTAATAATAATAATAATAATCATTTTGGGACGATGGATATGATGCAGCCATATCCTCAGAAGAATAAGCACGAAATCGCAAAGACGAGTTATAAAAAAGGAGGAGGAGATACATGGTACTCGAATCCGGAGTTTAATAGGAAGAAGAGGGTAGCAAAATATAAGATATATTCCATGGAAGGAAAAGTTAAGAGATCTTTCAAAAATAGTTATCGTTGGTTCAAACATACTTGCTCAAGAATCATTCATGGTTTCTAAGCATGCCTTTTTGTTTATATTATATTCATGTATGTTACATTGTTGTATTTCTTCATCTTCTTCTTGTTCATATTTTTTTTTTTTCTTCTCCAAAATGTAATTCCTTTTGTGTAAAATATGGATGGATTGTGTGTAATTTTAGTTTTCTATGGATCTTTCACTCATTTTATTATTCCTTTGTTGTTTTATTTCTATTAGATGTAGGAATTACAAAACTCACACCTATCGCCATATCATTAGATGGTAAGTTTTGACGGTGTGTTAAATCAAGAATAGGGCATTTCTAGGATCCTTTTTTGTTTTTAATTATTTGATGAATGAGTATTTCAACGTCTATATTCTTATTCACTTATTTTAATACAAGTTAGATTAATCCAAATGAGGAGATCTGCTTCAATTGAGGTTTTTAAAAAATGGGTTTTAATTTAAGGAGTAGAAAAGGTAGTTGATCTATATTTGGTATACATATATATTAATGCCTCTTATAACGACTAGGACTTCAAAGGCCATTTTATCCATTAAGGGGTCGTTTGGTACAAAGATTAATAATGCAAAGTTTATTTTTATCAAGTGTTTGGTTCATTGTTTCCCACTCCATCTTGTGTTTTGGATTAAAACTCTTTAAAAATCTTCTTTCCGATTATACCCTTGAAAATTATATAACTGAGTCAATAATTTCCGGACAATATATATATATATATATTTATTTATTTTTTATGACCTTCTAACTAACTATGAGAAAAAATAATTTCATTGTCATGTTTGCTCTATTTTCCCTTGAATTATTTGAGGATAAATAATTTTGTTGGGTGTACGTAAAGATAAGAAGTGTAACTTTGCCTTGGGCCATCCAAGCCCAACACAAAACGAGTAGCACGGAACGCTGTCGTTTAAATAAAACTAGTGGGATAAAACTTCGAAATACAATTTTCGTAGTACGAAAAGAAGTTTTAAAATTGATTCTGAAGTAGACAAATGAAAGCGCGGGAAAACCAACGACGGCCACCGCTTCGACGGCCGCGAAAGGCGGAGATTGAAGACGCTGAAGAAATGCAGGACGAAGATCTCGAGTTAGAGAAAGTTAGGCTTATAAGCTTAGCCCTTGAATTCGGATTTGATGAAGACTCCGCAAAGACGTGCTTGAATCGCCTCGTTGAGCTCTACGGTAAACCCTCCATTTTCCCATTCCTTACCGCAGCAGCCCAGAACTAGTACAATTATTGCTTCATGAATCAGGATTATATATGTTTAAAAGAAAAAATAACTCAAGTTATTGTCTAATTATGAAAAGATTCATGCAGGTGATTCTGACTAGGTTTGAATTTAGGCTTACTTGATTGATATACTTGATTACATGGTTCTTATTTAGGAGTTTATTGGTGGAGCTATTACAGTTTTCATTTTTTTTTTCACTTGTGAAGGTGATGATGGGCGAGATTTCATCAGTGTGGAGCTCTGTGGAGATGAATTTCTTGCGTTGCTGGCTGAATCTATGCAAGACACTGAGGATTGGGATGATTTGCAAGCAATTGAATCAGAGGCTTGTGGAGCTCTAGCTGATATGTTGGGTAAGGATGCTCGTGAGGACTGTGAAGTTGATTGTGATGAGGATTCTGGCGCCTATGTCCATGTTATTGAGGATTCACCCCAACAACAAAGGCGTGCAAAAGCAGTGCTGTTGGATTCTTCAAGTGACAGCGAAGAGATGGGTATTAGATTTGCAAGCAAAGAGGATCTCCCCTCTACCTCTAAGATTCGCCGTGATAGAATTCACCAGGGCATGACTCCACAATCAGGGTGCCGTGCCTCAACGTCGATGGTAGTACTTATTTAGACTTATGATCTTTTCTATCAACTGTTTTGTTTATTTCTTAAAGTATCAACATTTCTACAGCAGCATTGCATTAGACCAGTGGTATGTTGAATCGTCCTGTAAATTATTTCAAATAGCTGAGATCCAAATGAATGGCTATATGATATACTCTTAGCTGACATGTGATCACCCTTTATCTTGTTCTATCTGAACCAATTTATCTAGTACTGACTGAAATCCTCCTACTCCATGCTCTGCCCTTGTTGAAAGGATTATACGAGTGTGGTTACTGAAGGTTCATATTCATCGGTCTCCCCCGAAATGGAGTGCCCCTTGGAATCAAATCACGGGGACAAAACCCTTAGTTATGAAGAGTTGCAAAGGTTGGATGACATTGAACTGGCAAATGTGGTAGTATTTGGAAACAGGTCCTTTCGTCCTTTACAACATCAAGCTTGTCAAGCATGTCTTCAAAAACGAGATTGCTTTGTTCTTATGCCAACTGGAGGTGGTAAAAGTCTTTGCTACCAGGTAGATTTCTTTATTATACAGCTGGTCCTTTCCCTGAGTATTGTCTTGAGTGATGCATGATTGCAAGAACTTCTTGATTCATATTGAACCTGCAGTTGGTGAAATCTAGTTTGAAATGTTAGTCATAGTTCCAATGCATATAAAGTTGCAGACTTGTCTGCCAAAAGATGAATATTCCATAACTGCTCCTGTTGTTTATGTTCTTACCAAGGGTCATACCAGCTGATGTTATCTTGTCCTGACTTTCCTTGTGAGAAATCAGTTACTATTCACCACATCACACTGTGAAAGGTTATAAGACTGTTTGTCAGACACATAAATCATGCTTAAGGTAAATGTGCAAAAAAAAATTAAAGGATGTCCAGAAAGTGCATATCATCTTGCTTGAAGTATGCAATCTTTTCAAATATGGGATGTTGCATGATTTCCAATTTTCTCACCCATCAACTTTCCTTGGAATGTGCTGTGCAAAGAATCCCATTGAGTTGGGAAAAATTAGAAAATGATTGTGTTAGGAGAAGTGGTGAAAGATTCTTATTGGTGCATATCAAGTTCTTAAATTTTCTTTTAAAAAATCATAATAATTCATCAGATATGCCATATATCTATTAAAATATATATGCAGTGTGGTTTTCTCAACCATCATTAGCTAAAAAGTTAACCCAGTCGCATAGGCACCAAGTTATCCTTTATTCACACGAAAAAGTACACAAGACAGCTTTCTTGTACTATCATATTCTTCATGCTTCCATGGAATTTTCTCCTATCTTTTTATTCCACTAGACAACTAACCAAAAACCATGTTTTTGTGGAAGGGATCTCTACCATTGTATGCTTCTTGTATCTGGGTTCGCCCTCTTTACAAAAAGAATACTTATTAGCCTTTCTGTGATCAATAAACTTTTGTTAGTACTTATTGAAACAAAAAGTAACGCAGAGAAAGCTTTACTCTTACTACATTCTTTAGGTCACATGTGTGCACTTAAAAATGGTTTTCAAATGCTTAAAGTTCTCCACCTTTGTCGATATTTTAATTCAAGGTTGGGCTTTAGGACATTACAGTCACCCATCAAATCCTACTAATTTGTCAAGACTCTGACTAGTGTTAGCACTAATTCTGTTTACCTTTTCTGCTATGCAGCTTTCAGCGATTGTTCAACCTGGTGTTATGATTGTTGTATCTCCCCTACTTTCACTAATTCAGGATCAGATAATCACCCTTAACCTCAAGTTCGGGATACCAGCAACCTTTTTAAATTCCCAACAAACTCAATCACAAACTGCAGCTGTACTACGAGAATTAAGGCATGGTTTTACTTGTGTATCTTCATAGCCAATTATTTACTCCTCTAAATTATGGACTTTACTGATGGACTTTCAGGAGAACATTTCTTGAGCGTGACTAGTAATATACTTCTTGAGCCTGCCACAGAAGAAAACATGTTTTATGGTCTTCACATGACTCATGGTCCATAATATGCATACTCATGCAAGCCCCTACCATGCATGTGTTGTCAGGAATACTTACTGCACTTTCAGCAGGTCTCATCTTGTTTCCTGTGGCACCAGAAAAAAAGAATTTACTTGCTTTAAATACGTGCAAGTATGGAAAGCTTGGAAGATAGCTCTTGCAAATAAAGAAAATGGGGAGGCCGGCATTTATACCTTTATTGGTCTTTTGTCCTCATCTCCCCCACACACATTTTCCTTTGGCTATGAAGTAAATCCTGAATGCCTTAAAACTTACACTTGTTTTCAGTTAAGACTGACTCTAATGACATAATTTCAGATCAAATGCCAAGTCATGACTATTCCGTCCTCTATTAAATTATTTTACTATGAGAAGCCTTTTCAAGTATTCGAATGGGCTTGTCAACTGAAATAGAATTTTATCTGATCTGACTTATTGGCTTCTTTAGAAAGTATTATCATTAAACCCCAAACTCTTTTCATTGAAAGTTGTAGCAGTACCTGTAATCCTGTCCTGAAATTCCTGTAGTTCGTACCTAATATCATATTCTGGATTTGCATCCTTTTTTCTTACTTCTAGGAAAGATGTACCATCCTGCAAGCTCCTCTATGTAACTCCTGAGAGGATAGCTGGAAATTTATCATTTCAAGAAACCTTACAATGTATGCATAGAAAGGTGAGTTTTTTGTAAGCATATAACACCACGGGTAGTTATTTTATCTTATTTAAGTCCAGAATATTTCTAGATGGTGTTTGTAAATAGAAGTTTTACTGGACTAATTTCAGGGACAATTGGCTGGTTTTGTTATTGATGAGGCTCACTGTGTGAGGTATGCCCTTATTCTAAAATCATCTTAACTGTTTGGAGGTAAAGATGTAAAAATATAATAGTGCAGACTGATGTATCAGATGAGGGGACAAGAAATCCATCAAGAAACTATATCCTCTTCTTGTTGATGTTGTTGCTTATGTCAACCTTATGTTTTTTGAATACATAGTTTTGGGCATTCTTTTATGTTTGGTAAAAAGAATCACGAAAGTGATTGGAAATTATACAGTCCCTGTTTCAAATAATCTGATAGAAATAGAAAAACAATAGGCATGATGTTGTCAATGGTTTAGCTGATTTAAGGTATATTTGATCTGTTCTTTTACCTGTTTCTCAGCCAATGGGGACATGATTTTCGACCAGATTATAGAGTATTAGGATGTCTTAAGCAAAATTTTCCAGATGTTCCAGTGATGGCATTAACTGCCACAGCAACCCATGCAGTCCGTGAAGTAAGACAGCTACTTGAATTTGTTCTTTTGTGAGGTCTGGTTATTTTCCTAGTTTCACTTTTTCTGCACTTTGCAGGATATCTTGAGAGCTTTAAGAATTCCTCGTGCCCTTGTCCTTGAGACCAGCTTTGATAGATCCAATTTAAAGTATGAAGTTACTGGAAAGAGCAAAGAGCCACTCAAGCAACTTGGGAATCTATTACTGGATCGATTCAAGAATCTATCTGGAATTGTGTACTGCCTATCAAAAAGTGAGTGTGTGGATGTTTCAAAATTTTTGAATGAGAAATGCAAAATCAAAACAGTATACTATCATGCTGGTTTAGCATCTCGTCAGAGGGTTGCAGTTCAGAAGAGGTGGCGCTCTGGAGAGGTTGATATCGTTTGTGCAACTATTGCTTTTGGAATGGGAATTGACAAACCTGATGTTGTGAGTTCTCGTGGACTATGATGTTTCTCTGCTTCTTTCCATAATATGACCTCTTTGATGACTGATGATGTTCCAATTATGACTCTTAAGCAAATGTCATTGATAAGTGATCTTGCTACAAATATAAAAAACCTATATAGAGTAAGGCATAAGCCATAGAGGTGCAAGCCAGATTTGGTTAGCCATTTTAGCTTGAAATCTTCTATGAAGGTTCTTGATGTTATAGTCAGAGTGAAAGTTCTTTTCATTTAGAAGTTCCATTATATGCACTGTTTGCTATTTCAGGGAATTAGGTAGGGGACTGATAGTTTTCTGCATTTTTCAGCGGTTCGTTGTTCATAATACAATGTCCAAATCTATTGAAAGTTATTATCAGGAAGCTGGAAGGGCAGGAAGAGATGGCCTTCCTGCTACATGTGTCATATTATACCAAAAGAAGGATTTCAGTCGAGTTGTGTGCATGCTAAGAAGTGGGCAGGGCTATAAAAAGGAAAGCTTGAAGAGGGCCATGGAACAAGCTCGAAAAATGCAGAAATACTGTGAACTTAAGGTACGTTAATTGATATCCTATAGAGCTTTGGTGTCTTGCATAGTCCTCATTATTCTAGCTAACTCTTCTGTTACTGTACAGTCTCTTGAATCATCTCTATGTTATGTACTTAATCATCACACTATCCTTAAATTTGCAGACTGAATGTCGTAGAAAATTGTTACTTGAACACTTCGGAGAGTCCTTTGACCAATATTCCTGCAAGAATGGTTCTAATCCATGTGACAACTGTCTCAAGTCTTCCTCGTGAAGGTTCTACATTTTAATCCCAAGAGAAGGCCACAGTACAAATATCAAGCTTCTATTGCTCAACCACCAAAAAAATCCCGTCTGAAACATGTACACTTGAATGGAGATGGTGACTTTGAAAGTTTTGAGCAGCTATGTTATACATGGTTCAGTCTTGATAAAGTAAATTTGACATATTTTATTATTGACTAGGGTAACCAGTTATATGGTCATCTCATACAACAAGGTGCTCATCTTCAAGAGCAAAAGATGCATCTTGGAGTAGTAAGTGCATGTCCTGCACTTATGGCTCAAAGAGCTGAGAGCTCTTTCTTTACTGTCATCTTATATTTTGTCCCAAAGCCAAGTCAAATGCTCAGCTTCAAGAAAGCATAAATGAAGCGCATGTTGTTGTGCTGATATTGTACATTTTAACTTACCTCAGCATAAATGAGAGATGTCTATCTTTATTGAATGTTTGTTTCATCAAAGTTAAATACATATTTGGTTTGTTCCCCATGATCTGCCTTGAAGTCTTATTGCATGAGTATTTGTTAGAAACCGCTTCACATATGGTAGGAAATGACAACCCCTTTATCATTAAATTCTTGTCACGGTGGCTTGTTATTGAATTTCATTCACGTAAATCTTTCCCCTTATTTATTTCTTTCTGTGGCTCTAGCTCCAGTTTTCTTGTTGACTATACCGTTTCTTGGATTAATGCAAGAATGTATGTTCTTGTCAGAAGGGTTCCTAGTTTTCATGAAGTGGCAGCTTTACAGTTGTATGGTGTAACCCTATCATTTGTCCTTGCACCATCAAAAGATGTGTAGCCAATGAGCCTCCTCCTGCCTTAATCAAGGTTCTGCTTTCAAGTTTTGAATATGAAAAAATCTTTGGTAGAAAGTGTTATTCCAGAATGGATCCTAGCCAGCGTTAATGTAAAATAGTTGGATTTCAATGGGGTACCAAACATGAGAAACCAAAAAACCCATATATTATTGCAAGACATAGGGCGTGCATTCTGCTACAGTGAGGGGTGATAAAGAACCCTGATTTGTTCTCCAATTGTTAAGAGTTATCCTGAACAGGGGTGATAGTTGGGTGGGTTGGGTCAAATTTGAGCGGGCATAATGGATCAAGACAATAAACGGGTCAAAGACCCAACTCAACCCAATCCAAATTTGCTTGGTCAAAACAGGTTGTGTCAAAAATGAGTTGGTTAATGGGTTAAGACCCAACACGACCTAATTTTTCCTAATTTTTCATTATGAGTTGTTTTACAATATTTTTGTGGCTGATAAAATTATTATTTTTCTTTACTATGACTATATATAACATATTTGTTTTAAAAAATATTTTGACAAGATTATTCTCGAGTAAATTTAGGTTACATATCAACCCAATTTTTAATGGATTAAAATGAATTGAACTAAATTTAAATGAGTTGAACGAAATTAAGCGGATTGAATTTGATTTTGACGTTCCCTAGATAAACAAATTATTCGTATCCACTACAACACCAAATCACGTTGATCTACTATAGTAAAGTACCAAAACTGAAGTAAGAATTGTATAAATTAACCACGATTTATAAATAAATAAATATGACACAAAAAACACATTTACTTTGGTGCATGCACCAGGTGGTATGTACTTTTGAATTAATCTAGGGATAAAGGTCTGAAAAATACCCTAACTTTGGTCGAATTTGCTGTTGCGATACTAAACTTTCATAAGGACCTATTACCTCTCTAGACTATTTAATACCGTATTTTTTACCCCCTGAACTCTTTAATAGTGTATTTTAAAGGTATATATGTGCCCACGTGGACACATTACTATTTATAATTTTGCATTATTTTTTATGTCCACGTGGGCAAATATATATCTTTAAAATACGGTATTAAATAGTTAAGGGAGGTAATAGGTCCTCAAGAAAGTTTAGTATCGCAACAGCAAATCCGACCAAAGTTAGGGTATTTTTCAGATCCTTATCCCATTAATCTAAATCAAGAATTATTCGTCTGATGCGTGGGGTCTAAAATATGAAAAAAGAGCTCATACAATTTTGTTTTTTTCTTATTAGTACCTATAATTAAGCCAGTTATCTTGTTGATTTATCAGCCATATATACATATGGACACTTAATTTTGGTACTTGCTTTCTTGTTACTATATAATATAACTATAAAAGAAAGAAAGAATAATAATAATTCAGTCAGATGATTCAAATGCCGACAGCTCACATATCAACTTCCTCCTAACTACGGAATAGTTGTTAATGGGGTCTCTTAGAAGAAGTGCTTTTTAAATGGTCCTCTCACACTCTAGCCTTTAAAGCTTTATTCCAAAATAAAATTATAAATGAGACAATAATGTTATGTTAAAAAGTTAACTATATATGTACAAATAAATAATAAATTTCGAACTCAATAAATTACTCTTTAAGTACATATTTTAAATCCGTCTTTTAACAATGTAGTTTGAGAAAAAATCAGCTAACTTACTACTATGCTCAATGTCAAGCTACTTGAGATCGACGATATAAATCATCAATCTCATAAATACTTCCTTCATCTTATATTACTTGTCTGCATTACTAATGTCAATTTACAAAAGAACTCAAGATAAAATTAATTATTATTTTTTTCGTTTTGTCCTTCATTAATTCATTTTAAATATTTTGATATTTATAGATAAGACACATAAATAAAAAGGTATTAAAAAGTAAATTAATAAAAACATCTTTCTTATTATAGTTTTTGAAATGACGCATTAAAAAAGGAGAAAATTGTATATAATAGCAAACTATTAATTCAAATTAAATGCTATAAATATAGTTTGATTTAATTGTACCTCATAGCAAACTGTTGCTATTTCACCTCTTTCCTGCTGAATCTCGCTCGCCACTCTCGTTCTCTCCCTCGCCTCTCTCGTTTTTTATACAAACACAAGTGTATAAAGTGTGTTTGTGTTTGTATAAAGTGAGAGAAAATTGTATATATACATATATTTTCGTTCTCTTCTCTCCCCTCTCCCAGATCTCGCTCGCCACTCGCCCAGATCTCGCTCTCTCACTTTATACAAAAAACGCAAATTGTATAAAATGTGTTTGTGTTCGTATAAAGCGAGAGAAAATTGTATATATACATATATTTTTGTTCCCCTCTCCCATATCTCGCTCTCTCACTCGCCTCTCTCACTTTATACAAAAACGCAAATGTATAAAATGTGTGAAAATTGTATATATATATATTTTCGTTCCCCTCTCCCAGATCTCGCTCGCTCACTCGCCTCTCTCACTTTAAACAATTGATCTTTTTGTATATGTATACCAAAGCAGATTATACAACTGCTTTCTTTTGTATATGTATAGCGAAATATACATATTTATGTTTGCTATGGAACGCAATTATGCAAACTTTGTAATAGCATACAAATATGAATTTTGTGTTTGCTATATGTGAAAGTTGATCTTAAAAAAAATAGATCAAAGGATAGGGAGAGGAAAGATAAGATATAGTAATTATGATTGGAATGGGGATCTAAGATATTGACATATATAGCCAATGGAATTTAGATTTTCAGAATCTTTTGACCTAATTCACATGCATAATTTTATAAATCCTTTTCATTTATATATAGTCGTAAAAGGGGGCTCATCATGTTTAATGCCATGAAGGACATTGTTACCTAAAATCCAAACACATACTTATCTTATGATTTTTCAATTTCCTTCAAGTTATTATAATCAACATTTTTAGTGGAAGAACACAATTTATTATTAATGTAAAAATATATATGAGTTCGAGAATTTAAATTCTATAACTTGAAAATATAAAGAGATTACATTTCTTATGTAAAATAAAGATTATGTTGTTACCTTCTCTACCTTAAGCATTCAAAATCTATTGACTTACTAATTCAGATTTGCGATGACCTTACTAAGAAGTTTTAAATTTTAGTACTTTTATTTTTCACATCGTAAGAAATTGTGCATTAATATAATTATATTGTTGTATTTCCACATGGCTATGATATGATGGTCCCCCTAAACCTCATTTGCTGGTTTTGAATGTGACAAACTCATGTTGGACACTTTGAAATTTTGCAGTGCAATATTAAAGTCACCTTTAATTTTGGGACCTATCATGAATGATGCATTCTGCCACATGAAAAATCAATAATTGTGAGAAAATAATTCCAACAATTACTAAATATTGGGTTAGTTTGATGGTCTACTTTTACTTATTCAGATTAAAAAAAATTAAAAATAACTTATCACTTAATTTCTATTTATTTGTTTTTGCTAGAAACATCAAACTCTTAGAACAAATTCACATTACAAAACGTTTAATATTTAGAACAAGAAATTATGCAAAAAAAAAAAAGGAGAAAGAAAAGTGTTTCTCAGCAAGTCAGTGAAGCAATAAGTTCTTTTTTTTTTCATCCGATATTCGAAGCCCACACGGAAGCCCCGATTGAAGGAAAAACATACAAATTAGACTCAGGAGGCAAAGTATTTACCCAAATTGGACTCAACCTAATATATTTACCCTGATTGGACTTGTGCCCAAACTATTTACCCAACTGCCCCCTTGTTCTATTCACTAAATCATTGTTGATACCATCGGAGTATATATATACTTTGATAATATCAAGAAGTAATTGAACAGTTTTTTCACTGAAACACTGTCTCTTCCTCCTTGAATATATATATATATATATATATATATATATATATATATATTAAGAAGTAACCAAGTAGTATTTTCACTAAATCATTATTTCTTTCTCTTTGATACCATCAGATATACTTTGATGGTATCAAATAGTAAACACGAATTAATAGTTAAAAATGGGAGATATGAAAGTAAGGGGGTAGCAACTTGTAAATAATTTCTCTTTTTGGGATACAAGTGTTTTTTTCCCTCGATTAGATTCGGACCGCTCACCGTAGACCCATTTAGAAGTGGACTCCCAGCAAGATTTTTCCATACTCAAAACTTTTAATTAAGGATGCATGAACCAGTTCCACCACTTCACCACTAACTCAAACCAATAAGTGAGATCTCATACAAAGTTGATCTAAAGGACTTGAAGGAATATTTGGAAGTAACTCTACTAGTATACTATTTTTTTTACTAATATATTAAAAATTAGTACTACAAGTCGAGTATAAGGTACAAGGCAATTAGGTTAGGAAAGTCAAATTGAATCAAAGCAATTACCTTGGAAGTATTGAAATGATATATTCTTTTAGATATTGTGTCCTCTCAAAAACAGAAAAAGGATACTCCCAATACTCATCTTTTGTTACACCTTGTTGGCTCTTGAAACAATAAAAACAAATTAACAAATACCACCTTTTCCTCTTTCTCTCCAATAAAAAAAAAAGAAAGATAATTAAAATAATCACACTAGGAAGATGGAGTATAAAGGGAAAGAAAAAAGAGAAAAAGATGACTCTTTTTATATTGCTTTAGTTAATTCAATTTTCAATCTAAATATTTTGTATAACCTAGATTAGAAAATAGTAGGGATGTACAGAATTAAATCAAAAACTGAATCAAATCGTAAATTGAGTTAAAATTTAAATCGAAAAATAAACTCGACTAATGATTTGGTTTGATTTAGTTTGGTATTGGCAAAAACCTAATTATATTTGGGTTGATTTGTTTTAACTGAAAAGAGTCAACCTGTGACCAACCCGACATTCTATTTAATTTTTAAAATTTATTTTATACACAAAAATATTTACTTTGATATAATTTCTAAATATTTCTTATACTTTTTTTTATAATTTTTATCTTTTAACATATTATTTCAAATTTTTGAGATTTAGAATTTTGAATGATCCAATAAAGGTTATAGTCCATAGATATTAATAACTCTAATAAAGCTCAAATCAAAACCAAATTAGTACTGACGCTAACAAAAAAAA
Organism: Solanum acaule; assembly: GCA_036250505.1. NCBI lineage: Eukaryota > Viridiplantae > Streptophyta > Magnoliopsida > Solanales > Solanaceae > Solanum > Solanum acaule. The sequence goes on from JAJOOR010000424.1 coordinate 28,514, forward strand.
TATTAATTCAACACTAAGATTGACAATAATGTTGAAATTTTGTTCTTTAGTTATTAAAAAAGATAAAATTGTTCTCTAGTTTTCCATCGGTTCAAACATTTAAAATACATAACTAATTTTAATTTTTCTTTAATGTTTAATCATAACTAATACTTATTAGATTTAATTTAGCATGATTTAGTACTTTTAAATTATGACCATTTTCATTATGACTTATTAATTTGCAATATTTATTTTATGCAATTTTATTATTATTTTTTATTAAATATTTTAGTGTCATCACTCATCTCATATTTTGTGTTATTTTCTTAAGTAACACCTTAAATAGTTGTATTTTGGTAGAACTTGGAGCACAAGAAAAAAATCTGAGGTTGAAAAATTCTAGTTTTATTAGTTTAGTTTAATTTATGAATTTAAAAATTCAATATAAATAATTTGATTTGATATTTGAAAATAACCGATCATGTAAGCCCTACTAGTAACTATATAATTTTGTATTTTTACGTATCATATATTATAGTTTTTGTATATTTCAGTTATAATGGTAAATAAATTTAGTCAACTACATACATATTAATGAGTTTTTGTATAAACAATGCATAGATTTGGTATATTTTAGTCATAATAGTAAATAAATTTAGTCAAACTATACATATTAATAAGTTGTTTTTAAAAAAAGAAACTGACTGATTATCTCAAATTCAATTCAATAGATTTTTAATTTTTAGGGAGGGAAAAAATATTAATGATTTTTTCCATCAGATAAAGTTACTCGATACCTATTCTAATTGAAGATAGTAGTAGGTGTTCCACAAAATTAACTAAAGTGCACGCAAATTAATCCAAACACTATAATTATAACATAATCAATGTAAAGATTTTGTATATTTCGATCATAATACTAATTAAATTTAGTCAAACAATACATATTAATAAGTTTACTTTTTTTATATTTTTTTGACTCAATTGATTTTCAATTTTCAGTGATGGATAAAAATATTAATGATTTTTTTCCATCTATTCAGATAGATCAAATAGAATTACTCGATACCTATTCTAATTAGAGATAGTACCTAGGTATCCCATAAAATCAACTAAACTGCACACAAATTAATTCAAACACTACAATTATAACACAATCAATGTATAAAATTTGTATATTTCGGTCATTATAGTAATTAAATTTAATCAAACAATACATATTAATAAGTTTTACTTTATAATATTATTTTGAACTTAATAGAGTTTCATTTTTTTAGCGAGGGAAAAAGGTATTAATGATTTTTTTTCATCTATACAAATAGATTAGATAGAGTTACTCGATACCTACTGTAATTAAAGGTGCTCAATAAAATCAACTAAAGTGCACACAAATAAATTCAAACACTTCAATTATAACATAATCAATGCATAAATTTTGGATATTTCGATCTTAATAGTAACTAATATTAGTCAAACAATACATATTAGTAAGTTTTACTTTTTTATAATTTTTTGACTCAATAGATTTTCAATTTTCAGTGTTGGAAAAATATATTAATACTTAGATACCCCATAATATCAACTAAAATACACACAAATTAATCCGAACATTCTAATTATAAAATAAGAAAATAATTTATTTAATATCATTTTGAATATGTGACCGCATCATCAAATCATGATTACCTTTATTATAAAATGAAAAAAAGAAGAAAAAGTATAGCTTCGTTTATTTGATTATGTTATATGTATTTATTAAGTTTGTTACATTAAAAAAGAGGTGAAATAATTCAATTGGAGGATTCGAAAAAAGAGAATTTCCTTGTTATGTAACGGTGAGGACGTTGTCTCTTCAGTCTCATTTTCTTTCTTTTAACTCTTCACTCTCACCTTCCTCTTTTTTAATTTCAAATTCACTCCTCTCTCTCTCTCTCTCTCTCTCTCTCTCTCTCACACACACACACACAGACACAGTAGCATACATTTTCCTCTCAGCTCTTCATTTACCTTTTCTCCACCATCTTATCGATCGTTCATTTGTTTTGAAAACCCTAGGTTTGTTTGTTGCTTCAACTACAGTTCAGATCTTACTTTTTATCTTCTTTGATGGTGGGAACAATGTGCGATTTGACTAATTTGAAGATTCACTGGTGAGTTTGTTACTGGATTGTTCCGAGTTTTTTGTATTTGTTCCTCATTGTTATTTGATTAATTTTGTTTCTATTTAGCACAAGATTCGGGGTGTTTTTGGCTGCTTTAACAAAATGCTTTTACATATATGGGTTTACATGTTTACTTTGATGTAGAAATTTAATTGTGGGATCTTCGAGAATCTTCCATTTGCTCAAATGAAGTAGTGCTGGTTAGAAAGTGTTAGGTTTCGGCTTTGTGATAATTGCATCTTTTAGCTGGTTTCTCGAAATGTTGTGTGTGTTTGTTATGGAGGATTATGTTTTCCTGAAAAATAATTTCCTCTGAAATTGTAAGCGAGAAAAGAGGAAATGAATTACGTTGCTATTGAGAATATTAACTTTATGAATATCAACCTCTTAGCCCTTAGGGGTTGTTTGGTTGATGGGATAAGGATGTTCTCACCCTGATATAGAATTCAGTATATTACTTATGCAACGTTTACTAATACATATATTGTTTATACGAGAATTTGTGTTATTAATTACACGGGATGTGGACAAATAAATATAGACAATTCCTACAGAACACTGCTTTTTTATTATTTATCGCATGACAATTCCTAGGTTATTATTATCTTTTGGTAATTGATAATTGAGAAATCTGCAAGGGCCAGTGGCACATAGTTCGAATCTTGATAGATAATGGCCCGCTCCTCTATCCTTCTCTGCTTGAATACTAGGATTTTATCTGCTTTAAGGTGTGAACATGTGCCTAACCAACACATTATGTGTTGCACTATCACCACTAAACTTACATTCCCGGGCATCAATTCCAACATTATCATTCTCCGCGTAAACAAACATGTATTATAATCCATGTGTAACTAAATTGTAAACCAATAACACCTTATATCATATAATTTCAACAATAATCAACATGTAGATATGGATGTCAACTCTTAGTACTCAAAAGTACAAGAATACTACAAGTATACCCTTTTGTAACCGTATACAATTTGTATATGTTACCTACTTTTATGCCCAACCAGACATCACAGAGAATTTTCTATGGAAAACATTCTTCTCCATTCTAAACACACTCTTAAATGGAAGTTGTGTGAAGTTGGTTGCATAGTCTTTGTTTCCTCTGATTACTTGTTTACTTCATTCTTTGTAGAACATCTGGGACCTGATGCCTTGAAAATTTCCATTCTTGACAACAGATTTTTGTCTGCTTTTGTTTGTTGATACATCCACATGGGAGCATTGTTCTATTAAATGAGAAAATGGAGGTTGAAAAGAGAACTTCAAAGGGAGGCTTTCTTCAGCTATTTGATTGGAATATCAAATCTCGGAAGAAGCTTTTCTCTAACAAGTCTGAACTACCTGGTAACTCCTTTTCTCCTTGCCTGTTGGCAGTTGAAGGCCACTTTTCTTGTAACTGATGCTTATTGATGAATATTTTGCTATCCCATGTTCCTGTAGAAAACTCTAAACAAGGAAAAGAAAATGCCAATGGATCAGCAAATTTAAGACTTCAGCAGGTAACTTGTTACTTTGCTCTGCTATCTCCTCTCAAATAATTCACGACATTATCTCTATGACTGTTTATTATATCTTTTGGTCTGTCATTTTGATAATCTGTATATTATTGAAGGCTCACGATCATAGTCTTGGTTCCAACTCCAAGCAGAATTATGATTTCTATAGCGCTTCATCAGTAGCTGAGGATGAAAGTTATGGTCAAAAAGCACCTGGGGTTGTTGCACGTCTTATGGGATTGGATTCTTTGCCAACTTCAAAAGAATCTGATCCCTATTTTAACTCATCCTCTGATTGTCACTCCTTCAGAGATTCTCCATACCTAAGTTTTATAGCTGATTTCCAGAACGAACATCATATGATAGTCGATGGTAACATGCGAAATAAATTGGATGGATTTAAGAGAAACCCTGTTGAAGTAGGGCTGCAGAAGGTGCAGAGCCGGCCCATCGAGAGGTTTCAAAGTGAGGTATTGCCTCCAAAATCAGCTAAACCTATTGCAGTTACTCAACCCAGATTGTTATCTCCTATCAAGAGTCCTGGGTTCATCCCTCCTAAGAATGCAGCTTACATAATAGAGGCAGCTGCTAAAATATACCAGCAGAGTCCTCGACCCGCTGCCAGAGAAAAGGTGCAATCTTCTGGGTCTTCCTCTGCCCCTTTGAGAATACGGGACTTGAGAGATCAAATAGAGGCTGTTCAGAGACAGTCTAGTATTTATGAAGCACCGCACAGGCCAAAAGAACAAAATTCTGTAAAAAACGTCAGAAGACAACCCTGCGAAAGAGTCCAGGTTCAATCAGATAATATGCGTCAATTGAGGGTTTCTGAGGTATCAAGAAGAGATATATCCCAAAATAAGGGGAAGGAGAAGTCAGTTTCACTAGCAGTTCAGGCAAAGACCAATGTTCAGAAAAGAGAGGGGAAGGAATCTACTTCTAGTAAGAACCCATTGAACCAGAAAGAACAGAATGAGTCTAAGTCTGGTCGGAGGCGGCCAAGTGTAAAAGGGGGGGAAAGGAAAAATTCACTCAACCGGCCTTCTGATGTGCTCAGGCAGAACAACCAGAAGCAGAACTCTGCATCTAATAAAGACGGGGGGAGTTCGAAAACTTCAGCTCCCTACCAACAAGAGAAAAAATTATCATCTACTGGTAACATGTCTAGGTCAACCAAGACTGTAAGTAGAATTGTTGTAAATACCACAACTGCTACCGGAATTGCAAGTATTGTAGAAACTGACGTTGGAAAGGACCTTTCATCATCTAGGGACTCCAGAGTGAGGTCCTTTACTGGAAAGAAACAGTCAGTCAATGTCGATATTGGTTCTGATGGATGTGGTGCTGACAATATGATGAAGAGTAAAGATGAGAGGTCTATAAAATGTAACTTAGCTATTGAAGGATGCTCCAATTGGGAAACAGCTGACAGGAAAAATGGGAGTGATGTAGTGTCATTTACTTTCACCTCACCCATCAAAAAATCAATGACTGGCCCCACATCATCAAGTCATGTTTTGGAAAAGAACAATGCTTTGTGTCTCTTTCCAGGTTCTTATGATGATCAGTCTGATTCAAGGACATCAACAATGCCTTCTTTTCCCATTGGTGGTGATGATTTAGGTATTCTCTTAGAACAAAAGATTAAAGAATTAACTTCTAAAGTCAGACCATCTTGTGAAGATTTCATCAAAACGGGGACTGCTTCTATTTCTGCCAGTACTTTTGAAGATAGTGTGTCCATTGTAGCACATGGGAGGAGACCTCAAGTTGATTTGCTTAATGAAAAAGCAGGTGACTATGGTCACTCTTCTGTTGATGACCTCCGGCTTACTGCAACTCAGATGTGGCAGGTATTTCTGAAATTCCCTTAGCTTCAAAATGCCATTTTTATGACTAAAACACCAACCGACCCCCAAACGAACTCTCAGATAAAAAATAGGAACAGGTAAAGCAATGAGAAATTGGAATGTAGATGATGATCATATGTGTAAGAAACTTTTTGACATAGCATACCACATTTTTGTCAGTGTATGAAAGTGCGCATATACTTGTTCCTCGGTGAAAAGAAATAGAGGATCTCCAAGTCATGTATCATTTAGGAAATTACTTATGAATTGTGGGTGAGGTCAGGTGCTTAGGAGGTACATCAACATGATAAATGCGTGTATGGCTAACAGGTACCCAAATGTGAAAATGTGTCATGACCACTTTGCATGAATAACGGCTAGGGTTAGGAATTCTTCGAAGTTGAACTGTCCAGCTTCCTTACTGAACCGAGATCCAAGTAAATAACTTTGGGTGTTTTTATTTCTTTTGCTAAGTCGTGTAGTTTATTATGTGAAATAGCAGTCAAGCTCAACAGGAAGCTGTGAAAATAATTTTGGTGTTTTTTTGTTTCTTCTTATTTGACTAGTCATTTAAGGGCTCTGAAATGATTTATTTTTTTAAACTGGTAACTTGGGGTTCTGAAATGATTTTTGAAGTCATCATTTTTACCTTTGATTTCTCAATCCAATAGATGACAAAAAGAGTAGCTGTAGACATATAAAAGGCTTTCCCTACTGTAAGCCAAAGAGGTCTGGGGTCCCCCGTCTCCTTTCTTTTTCTTTTGTTTAGTTGAAACCACTGAATGCCAGATTTAGATTTATAAAAAGCATTGCAGTCTTATAAATTTTGTTACTTCTGATGATATGATTCTAAATGTTTTGGAATCCATGCAGACCTTTTCTTTGATAAACTAAATCCATGTCAACTTAGCAAAGAACAAGACAATGGAAGCAGAATATCCATATATACACTATACATTTAGTTGGAATTAAGGTTTAGTAATTGTTGGTAGGCTTGCATTACGTCTGATATCTGACAAAGTGCATTTCAGCTTGGTTATAGAGATTATATGTCATGTAGGGGCAAGTGTGAGGTTTAGATAATTCCTAGTTTTAGTATCCCTAGTTTGTCCCTTTGTACAAATTATAAAGTATTGGAAAAAAATGGATGAAGATGGAATAAAATTGATGTTGAGAATTTATATGCAAAACCAACTAATTCAGGATTGAGGCGTTATTGCAGTTGTTTGTTATCCTATTTCTGTATTATTACTGTACTGCTTTTTCTTAGAAAAGGAAAAAAACAGTATGATGTACCAGGCTGATCTTATCTGCATCAATTTCAGGGTCCAAATAGGGTAGAAAATCCTAAAACTGCCAGCAGATTTACGTGTGAAGGAGAATTTAGTCTCCCTTGCACTAGTCTGGCCTCAAGTATGGAGCCTTCTATCTCAGGAGGCAGTTGCAACTCTTTGGATAGCTACAGAAGCTTAGCCACTGATGGTAATAATACTGATCTTTAGTTTCCTCCTTTTGTTTCCATCCTATTTTAAGATTGTGATGATATTTCTGTTGTTTTATTTTGACTCTCTGTAAGAAGGCGTTTCGTATTATATTTTAATCTAAAAAGTAGAAACTTTGCCACTTTAGGCTAAATGCCCAAGCTTGTTAGATGGATGAAAATGGAAAACAGGAAAACAATTTGGGAGACAAAGGATTACTAAGGTTACATTTATTAGAGCTATAGTTTGGGATAAGATTATTTTATATAATTTGCTCATAATCACATGATCAGATAAATTTTGGTAAAGTTCTCTTTTCTCAATTCCATAAACAAAAATGATCTTCCTGCTCTTCGGGTGGAATTACTTGCCCTATTTGCAGTCTCTTTTTTGCTAAAACTATTCAGTGGTAATTACCAGCATACTTCCATTTTTCCCTGAAAAATATCAATTAAATCCTGATGGATGAAACTTATGATTCAGGGAGCAAGTATCATTTGTCTGATGGATCTCACGAAATGATGAATTGGAAAACCTACATGAGGACCCATTTGGTGGAAGGTGATGCAGAGTTGTTGGACTCGGCCTCTTCCGTTTCTCTTGCTGATGCAGGTGAAAAGGATTCAACTGCTACATCGACTTCCACAAATTTCAATGAATCACCTTACTGGGAGTTTAATTATATCAGAGATATAATTAGAAGCTCAGACTTGGTAATGGAAGAATTCTTGTTGGGTGAGGTTCAGAGCATTATTGCTCTTGATCTCTTTGACAAGTTGGAGAATCAGAAGGCTCCAACCAACAAAAATGCAGAGGAGCAGCTGAAGATTCGGAGAAAAGTTTTGTTCTATTCAGTAGTCAAATGCCTGGAACTCAGATGCAAACTGAGTTTTGGCAGAGGTGTTGAAGCTTGGGCAAAGTGGACAACATTGGTCCAAAGAAAGGAGTGGTTAGCAGAAGAAGTGTATAGAGAGATTGCTAGCTGGACAAGCATGGAAGAGTTGATGGTGGATGAGATTGTTGACAAGGACATGAGCACTCAATACGGGAAGTGGACCGATTTTAGCTTTGAAGCCTACGAAGAGGGTGTTGACATTGAGAAGGAGATCCTTTCATCTTTGATGGATGAATTGATTGGTGACCTAATGTGAATGAGTCCTCTTCTGGCTTTAATCAACATGAAGTTTTATACTTTAGCTTTGCTACTTTACAGCTTCCTTGTGCATTGTTCTTTCTTGCTTATCTTAATTTAAGCAAGAGATCAGTGGATCAAGTGATTGTTCATATTTTATCTTCTTAGATAGTATCATGGGTCTTCATGATAGGATGATATGGTGCATTATCCTTTGAACGCGAATGCACGATGAAAAGTCTTTCTGCTTAATTTCCGCTGATTTTTGTCGTGTGGTATTGATAGGTGATCCCAGAATTTGTAGAGTATGTTCTGGGTTTAAGCTCAAGCTCTGTTCTCATGGCCTCTTTTTTACTCTATAAATGCACGGCTGCAAGAATTTTTGGAACAGAAACATTTCTATATCAATGGATAATTCAAACTGAAATCTTAAGTTTTATTTTCTAATTCTGTAATATTATTACTACTACACTATTTAGAGAGTTAAACTATGATTTATATTACTGTTTAATTTCCAAAAAAAGCATAAATAAGACGTGATGATTTGAGTTAACAATGACAATGGGCTTAAAGAGAGTCGTGAGTAGTGACACAAAGGAAAACCAGAAAGGTGGTCCTACTGGGAACAGCCGTCCACTTTGGCCGCCGGCGAAGCTCTGACAAAGTAACGTGCACCCCCAACCCCAACCCCACCCCCACGCAAATCTAATCTGGTATTACAATGAATCTTCTGAAAAAGAAGCAGACAATGACTTCTGTCAAAAACCCAACCACCATATTCTGATCTAAAATAGTAAATCATTGTTTCACTTCATTGAAAGAAAAGCGGTAGAATAGTTGAGATCCCTACGTAACATTAATCAATGATCTCAAATTTAAGCTAAGATTGAAAAATTTTAATTGTTAAAGACGTCATCCTTATAGTACTTATTAGTTAATGAGTTCTAATGGTTAGGTTTATTTTATCTAATGCTTTGTAATAACAATTTATGTAGATTAAGATTGTCAAAATTATTTACTTTTTGTATGTCATGAAATTCTATCTTGTACTAATAAAAAAATAATATGCATTCTTGATTGATGGTGACTAATTAGGAATGAGTCATCTCATTTATATCTTTGTCCATTTAACATAAATCCAGCAAGTAGATGAAGTATATATATGAAGATAACTTACTGTTTAACTACCCCCACCGCCCAAGTTTGATGGACTCCTCTCTTAATGACATCTCATTTATCTCCATGTCATAATATTTCTTCTTTTTAAATTTTTTTTCTTAATTTATTTATAGATATATAATCATCTAATGCCCAAAATTTAATTGTACAATTATTCCAAATTTGTACTCGGTAGAATTTATCAAGAAAGCGTTCATTAATTATCAAGGGTTTCTTAACACATATCTTGATGGTGACATAATATACGGAATGGGATGTGAATTGTGAAGAATTTTGTGATAATCAAACCTTTAATCTGAAAATATGAGATAATTAACAATTCTAATAGAGATTTATTTGCAATTATTCTCTATATATGCATACTGAAAGATGATGATTGGATTTCATGAATTTGACGGATTATTAATGAGCATTTTGAGGCAAGTTGAATCAAGATGACTCACAACAAATAATGGGCGTCTCGCTTAAATCAACAAATCTACTTTGGATCCTTGTGTTTTGAAGATTCTTTTTGTTTTTGTCGAAATGCCTTGGCACATAGGCAAATGGCAGTTTTCTACTTTCTAATCAAGCAACAGATCTACAAATAATTTGACAAATTTATAACCTCACCGATTAGATCTTAGAACTTAATTTGAGATAATGGGATATGGTTGTTTAACAATACTAAAATTAGTTACATCAAATTGTAATTAAGTGTAGATCAATTACAATGACAAATATAGCTATTAATTAAAACAACCCGTTCATTCGAATATAATATTTTCACACAAAACATACATATATATTAAAAATCAAACTTTTCAATTTTAAATTCTAAATTAACCTCAATTAAAAGCAAGGCTCGATAAAAAAGATATGGTAGACACTAAAGACCAAAACTTATATACCACCACAAATATAAAGACTTTGTGCAAGATTGTTAAATTAGGTCTTAGATCTAATTCACACCCCAAAAGATAGCTCAAATGTAGGAGGATTGTTCAAGTCTTATAAGGAGTTCACCTATCTTATTAACCACCAATATGAGACTTTTTGCTTTAACACCCCACTTTACGCCCAATGCTTAGCATCTGGTGCGTGGGCAATTTTTTGATTTTTTGATCCCAACATTGGATGAGATGGGCCCTGCTCTGATACCATGTTAAATTAGGTCTTAGGTCTAACTCACACCCCAAAAGATAGCTCAAAGGGAGAAGGATTGTTCAAACCTTATAAGGAGTTCATCCATTTCATTAACCACCAATGTGAGACTTTTTACTTTAACACATTTTTTTTCCAACAATAATTTAATTTGGTGAGGGATTAATTTGTAATTTGGATAGTCCATAATTAACAATGCGAGATACATGAAGAAAACTTGCACCACATGCAAATAGATCTCTCATTAATTACTACTAATATTTTATATTAACAAGTGGAGAGGGATAAACATGCATGATGGGATTGTTGATAGTTAGAGAGACTCTCCATACTTTGACCAACACCTCATGTGCATTCTTTTTGTCATTTGCTTATGGAAATTATAATACTTAAATCCATTTCACACCCTAATATCACATGCTCCATCCTCTCATGCTTTTACTCCCTCTAATTTTGTTTTCTTTGTCTAATTCTTTTTGGTTTATTTCAATACAATTTATGGCTAATAGAATGACTTATCAATTCAATTGAATTCAATAATTTTAATTTTAATTTTATATTAAAAAATATCATCATGTCCACAAAAAAAAAAATTAGTATCTAGTTAGTAATTAGTAATTCTTGATATAGTTATCTTTGAATTTAATAAGGAAAAATTACTGAAATACACGTCTTATGTTTCCCTTATTTCTAATATTCTCTTCTATTAGGACTCATAGTCCATATACTTGTAGGACTCTATAATCTGTAATTTGTGTTGTACTAGGTTACCTATTCCCCTTTGTATTCATTATATATATATGAACAGATATGCAACCTCGGCTTATCGAGCCTTTGATTACTTCTCTGTACATGGTATCAGACGTTCAGGGAAATCTAAGAACAAATCAATAGTCCACGACTTTCTTTTCTGTCCCATTAGTTTCTCCGATAATATGGCTTCTCAGTCGCTAGCTTCCTCCTCTTTAGATGTCTCACTTCCTTTTTCTACAGCAGATACTACATCTACCCAATCTACATCTGTTGTTTCATCGGGATCATCTCCCTCATCCGTTTCAATTCCTCCTCTGCCTTCTTTTTCTCATTCTCTTCCTCTTCACACTGTTGGGCCAAGTATTCTTCCAGCTTCTTCTATAGGCCAGATTAGCCTACCTTCGT
>JAJOOR010000425.1:0-40857 GCA_036250505.1 Solanum acaule
TCACACAGACCCATTTCGACATTCTAAAACTGTCGGAATCGACGGAAATCCGATCCGAGTCCCGAAACTCCAAATGACTCGAAAAAGCACTTTTTTTTTTACCCAACTTTAACTTATAAAAAACTCAACTTTTTACCAACTTTTCCTCAAACCAACTTTACAACCACAAAACATGAGACTTGGGGCAACTACCGAAAGGGCAAAATAGTCATTTCCACGAAAAATCACCAAAATGACCTTTCGGGTCATTACAAATCCCTATAGAGGAAGAGGAAGAGGAAGAGGGAGATGAGATAGAGGAAATAGAGATGGAGGCAACAAAGATGGTAGCAGAAATTTTAGAGCCAATGATGACAAAAATAACAGGGGAAAGAATTTTGACAAATTAAATGTCGAATGTTATTGATGTCATAAATTTGGTCATTATCAGTCTGATTTCTATACTAGGTTGCCTAATGATAAGGACGAGAAGTCAAATTTTGTTGGAAACAATGAAGTTGAGACCTTGTTGATACCAACACAAGCATATGAAGAACGTTTGCAAGATGTTTGGTATCTGGACTCAGGCTGCAGTAATTACATGAGTGGGAGTAAGTCTTGTTTTTCTTATTTAAATGAAGGCTTTCGTTCTAAAGTTAGTTTTGGTGATTGCTCTACTGTGGATGTAATGGGAAAATGTAATATTAAAATTAAAGCCAAAGAATGATTTAGAATAATATCAAATTTGTTAAAAGTTCCTGCTCTAAAAAGCAATTTATTGAGTATCAGACAGTTGCAAGAGAAAAGGTATTTTATTCACACGAGAAAAGGTGTTTGTGAGATTTATAGTCCTACTAGAGGATCTATTGTTATTGTGAAAATAAACTCAAACAAGTTATTTCCCTTGAACATTGAGAGTATTAAATCTTTGTTGAAGTTGGAAGAGAAAGATCCTTCCTGGTTGTGACATTTTAGATATGGTCTCTTGAGTTTTGGTGGATTAAAAACTCTCCAACAGAAAAATATGGTGATAGGCATTTTCAAAATTCTCATCCCCTCTTAAGTTTGTGAAGAATGTATTGTTGGCAAACAACATCGATCGTTTTCAATTTCAAAAAGGGAAGTCGTGGAGAGCAGAGGATATTTTAGAATGCATTCAGATATTTGTGGCCCAATTAGACCAATTTTTAATGGAGGAAAAAGATATTTCATTACCTTTTACAGATGATTATTTTCGAAAAACTTTGATGTATTTTTTCTGAGAAAAATCATAAGTTTTTGAAGCCGTAGAATGCTGAAATTGAAAAACTTACTAAGTATAGAAAAAAACAACTATTTTGGAAAAGCCAAAAAAAATAAAATAATAAGACACATAATTTCATTTTTGTTAATAGTAAAATGAAAATTTTCTGTCATATTTATTTTTTAAAAAATTAAATGAGTAACACTTTTATTATTTTGAGAGTAATGATATTAGGGAAAAGGCTTAAAAATGCCCTTAACCTATTAGAAATAGTTCAAAAATGTCTTCCTTCCACCTATTGATTTAAAAATGCCCTTAACTTTTCTTTAGGTTCAAATATGCCCTTTAGCTAACAGAAATATGACATGGAATTTAACTAAACAAATGGTCAATTTTCATTGGTCAACAAAATTATTTTATCAAATAAAAAAACTTCACCCAAACCCGTTTTCAACTGGCACTTCATGCGACCTTTGTCTTTTCTTCTTCCTCTGTTCTTTCTTCATCCTCTTTTCTTTCTTTAAAAAACAACTTTCATCCCCAAAGTAACTAAAGTTGCATCAATTAACTTGATAAAAAAAATAGCTAAATTGCAGCTTTTAAGCCCAAAAAAGAGTTACTTTCAACCCAACAAACAACAATTAAAATGAAAGCTTGAAACCCAAAAAATAACAGCTAAATGTAGATTGTAAACCCCCAAAACAGCATTTTAACCCAATAAATAGCAACTAAAATGCATAATAATATTAATCACTGATGTCGCAAGGTGGAATTTACATACAATATTCATTCGCATTCACATTGTGAAATGATTTACAATCAATCTTCAATAGCTATTACACGATTAATCTTGACTAAGAAACTAATCTTTTATACATTAAATAGGAGAAAGAAAACACAAATTAAATAAAAAGGGTAGATGAGGAAAAGGGGAAGGGGAAGAAAGAAAGAAGAGAGACAAAAGTTGGGTTATATTAATTTGAAATGGGTTTGGGTGTCGGGTTTGAAATGGGTTTGGGTGTTTGGTTTGAAATGGGGTTGGGTGGGTTTTTTTATATTTGATAAAATAATTATGTTGACCAATGAAAATCGGCCATTTGTTTAGTTAAATTCCATGTAATATTTGTTCACACCCAATTTTGACCCGCCACGATATAAATTAATCATTGAGCTTCTTAAATTCCAAGCGGTCTGAAATAATTAAATTTTATAAAGTTCAAAATATTGTTCAAAGTTACTTTTAGTTAATTTTGTAATTTTTAGACAATATAATATATATATATATATATATGTATTTCATAATTATGCATATAATTAAGATATTTTATGATTATTCGAAAATTGTCTCAAAAAGATTTTAATTTTACTTAAAATATTTGGTTTATTAGTTTGTTATATAATATTTTATATTTTAAATTATTTGGTTTATAATTAAGTCAATTATTTTATTCCATTGAAATTAAGAAGTTTATTAATTAATCTATATTAATTCATCTAGTTTAATTTCTAGTCGGACTTACCCTAATCAACTAAGTTTGACTACATTTGACCATAATTTAGATTCATATTGCCAAAGTTTAAGTCCAATTATAGCTTATTCAATTTTAAAGGACCAAAATTTTGGGCCTTTTCTCAAAATCCAACAATCAGCCCAACTCCACTTATTCTTTTTAGCCCGCCTCAATTCTCCTCAACACCAAGAACCCATTTTTCCACTCCTAATTCCCATCCCACCGACATACAACCTACAATTATAACAATACAACACAACAATACTAAAATAATAACGGGCAGCAGCCCAAAAACGACCCCCCATTTGCACTGTTCTTCTTCTTTACGGAAACGGGCAGCAGCCCAAAAACGAACAGTAACAGCCCACCGCGGCCCGGCGGCCCATCAAATCGATCTGGTGACTTCGCGCGTGTCCGTCCTCCTCACATCCCTCTCCATCGTATAATCTGAGCAGAGAAGAGCAGGCACGCGTCTGCCCATTTCCTCTTCCGGAATAGGGCAAAAATTTCATAAAAAGTATGCCTCCCTTCAATGGTGAAAGAAATTGATGGCATTTGAATTTCGAATGGATCCTTTCCTATCCGTTTTTCACCCTTTCCCTCCAAAATCCGAACCCTACTCCCTTCTATATATGTTGTTTGTTGTCCACTACCAAAAGGGGGGGATTTTGGTTTTTAGCGAAATACAAAGAACGACTTGAGCAAGGGTAGGCAAAACACATACTAAATATATTAAGAAGGCAGAGAGAATAGTTCAAAAGTTAGTCACAAAATACATACATTCGAAAAAGGGAAAATTAAGTTTTTTGCTTGCTATTCCGTTGGTGATTATGTGGTGAAAATCGTCGTCATTCCCCTACTCGTTTTCGTCTCATCTCGCTGCACCGGAAAAGGTAACATTTTTATTATTATTCCTCAATTTCTTTTTCGAATGAGGCGTGTTCTGTTTTGCTTTCTGTCCTAAAGGTCTTTATTTGGGATCAACTTCGCTATCAACTTGTTACATGTTCTTGATATGGTATTGAATATGGTTGAATATTAGCGAAATACTCTAAATGCGGCTAAGTTTTTTTTTTGTTTAAGCTCTTGCTTCTCTTATTTGACTCTTCATCTTGCTTGTTTGGTATGGTTTGAGTCCAATTTTTGCTATGTGAGATTTAGTTTTCAGTCTTATTATCTTCTCTGGAGTTAGCTGTTAAGATTCGAAATGGTTAGTTTAGTGTGAAACTTTCTGTCAGACTTTAAAGTAGTTTGATTCACTCTTAATTTTGTGTTCTTAACATGAATACGAGACCTCTTTACATGTTTTAAATGGTGTGGTTCATTCGTCTCTCTTATCGACTATTGGTTGCCGTCCTGCTTAGTTCTTGTTTCGTGGTCTGTTTTAGTTACTTAGGTAAGTTCGATCATGTTGATATAGATCTGGCAATTTTGCTCACATTTTCAACCCCTTAAATTGTTTTAATCTCATAGGTTGATGTTTGACGTGCTCAAATATGAATCGTCGTTTGTTGCCTTGATTAGTCTTGGCCATCTTCTTGGTTTCCTCTTTGATCCATGTTGTCTGTTCGAGTTAAATAGCTTAGGCGGTGAATTCGTAAGTTGACTCTTTGTATTGTTTTGAGTGCGACTTATAGTGAAATGGTATTCCGTCAAATACGCTGCTCCCTAAAAGCTAAGCAGCCTCTTTCGATATTTCAGAATAGTGTTGTTTATTTTGTATTCATCAATTTTGCTTGACCACTTTCGTTTTTTTTATTTTTTTTTTTTCTCTTTTTTTTTCTTTTCTTACTTTGTCTTTTTTTTATTAGTTATTTATTTTTATTTTCTTGTTGTTATATGTTTGTCCGACTTATTCTTGGTTTATTAAAGTGAATTTTGTTTGCTCTAGAGAGTATTACTGTTGGCATACCTATCAATTTAAATAATATATGAAGCAATGAATTACTCCTCACTTCCCTGTTTTAGTTTAAACTTGTCACTGTGTGAAGTATTTCATGATATCTAGCCTTGTTGGTCTATTTACGTGGTCTCATTTTTAATAGGTAGTATTTGCTAATAGTCAAAATCTGTTAGATTAATTATCCTATCTATCTGTTCTTGGTGACTATTATTGTTTAACAAATCGTGATTTAAGACCCATCATTTGCAAAACCTTTTGGCTATCCGGAATGAGCGGTAATTAGTCTTTGGTTAAGTGTTAATTTGGTTTAAATTCCCAAGTTGTACTTAGTCGTGTTATTCTTTAATAGTGTTAGTCTGATATTGAGTCATTACTTTGTCTAATTATTTTAGCTTGATATGTGTTGTGCTAATTTTTTTTTTTTCTTTGTCCTTTCTTGCATGGAATTTTAATATATGAGTCCTATGGACTCTATTTCATCCTCCTGCATTTCAAGTTGGGGTCCAACCCAATATTTTTGTCCCTCATCGAGTCAGCCAGCTAGAGGATCGAAGAACAAATTTCCGAAAGTCGATGAACAGGTCTCGAAGTTGAAAGGAGCAACCAATTGAGAAAATTTGAAAAGATTGGGCCAAAGGCCTAATCTTTATAAAAGATTGTATTTTGTTATTTTGGGCCTAAGCCCTCGCCATTTTACTTACTATTACTTGTTAGTTCTTAGGACAGGTGAAAATTGGGCCAAAGGCCCAAAACGAAAATGGGCCCAAATACTGGCCCAGGCGGACAGGAAACCAGATTTGGGCCCAAATCTCTTTCCCTCCTTTATTTGTTGTGTTTATTTACTCGTCACTATCTGCTATTAATCTTAAGGGTTTTAAAATTTTCAAATCCCCGAAAGACACCCATTTTGAATTAATTACTTAACCAGATTATTCATCTCTTACTTGACTTAATAAATAAATAAATAAATAAATAGGTATTTCTACAAAATATTTCGCTTAAATAATAGGTCAATATTTCCCCTTTTCCTTTTCAAAAACGATTCTAACTATAAAAATTGTTCAATTCAAACTAGGTTAAACTACTTTAGCCAAATAAATTAATTATCGGATAACCGCATTAGCGGATATTCTAGGTGCCTTAAAAACCTTCCTAGAATATTAATAGGAACCTCGAACCCCCTTAATAGTTTTCAATAGATTTACTGTTTTAGTCTTTTGAAAACAATAGTTTTCTTGATTTTTTTCTTAAAAAATTAAGTGGCGACTCTTAAAACCAGTCAAAATATATTTTCCAAATAAAACAATATTTCTGTTAGCTAAAGGACATTTTTGAACCTAAAGAAAACGTTAAGGGAATCTTTAAACCAATAGGTGAAAGGAGGGCATTTTTGAACCATTTTCAATAGGTTGAGGACATTTTTGAACCTTTTTCCATGATATTATTACTACGATATTTGCAAATATTTTATGATTTTATAGTAATTGTTTAGAGAAAAAGTCAAAAAATACTCTTGTATTTAAAACACATCAAATTTGTCCTTCATTATATTTTCAGTTCAAATGTCCTCCTCATTAAATATTTATCTTAAAATACCTCCAATTACTCAAATGAATCAGTAATACCTTTCTATCTAACGATTGTTTCAAAACAAGAAAAACTGGATCAACTTTTTCCATTACTACTTGAAATGAAATAATTTGCCATTAATTTCAAGAATTTAGTAAAAATCTATTTTGGAGATAAATTGAACTATTTTGAAATTCAACGAAATTTTTATCCTATTTTTTTCTTTAAAAAAAACTATGATACTACCTCTTGACTGACATTTAGTATGACTTAAGCTAAAAATAAAGAGAGTAATATAGCACATCAAAATATAACTGAAATCATTATTTTTAACCATATCAGTGTTCTTAAAATTAGTAAAAAAAAGTACATGATATCATGTTTAAGAAAAAATATAACTCATACCTAATGTGTTAAGAAAGAAAAAGGAATCTATATGCCATCTTCTTTTAAAATGAAAAATATTTATTATGTTTATTTTTTTATTTTATAATTATATTTCTCACATTCAACTAAGTTAACATACTTTTTCTTGTTTTGGAATAACCGTTTCCTATTAGAAGAAAGGTATTTTAGTCTATTTTGAATTTTGATGATTGAAGGATATATTTTCGAACCAAAAATATAACAACAAGAATTATTTGTTTTAATAAAAAATATAATAAAGAATAAATTTAACCTATTTTGAATAGTTCTATATTACTTTTAGGAAAAATTTTATTATGTTTGAGGTATAAGTATTATGTGGCAGACAAAACTTGTATGAGACTCCATTCATATTTTGCCAAGAAGATTCTTGTCACGCCCCAAACTCAAGGGGCGCAACTGGCTCCTAATGCCAAAACTCAGGTCCGAGCCGACCCTGTTGAACTATTTGCTACTAGCGCATGGCAGCCACACGCAATCAAGAAAACAAACAAGTATATCTCGGCTTAAAATTAAGCCTTTGACCGGCAAGGCCCCTGTCAACAGATTTATAAAAGAAACAGCTACTCTCAAGAGCTCATATAAAGAAATAACCAACTAGCACAGAAGTCCTGATTGGGCTGTCGAGGCCACCATGATCTCTATACCAAAACTGAAAGCAGGTATATATCAAGACAAACATCAAACAACTCACAAGCTTTAACAAACCAACAAACTAGGCCAGCATGGCCATAACGTAGCTATACACCCCACACACTAGTCTTCAAGCTTCTAAGAGTAGTAAAAATTGGTGGGATAGGGCCCCAGCCTACCCATAAAAATATATACAACAAAAGCTAACAAACCTCCCAACTCTGGTAGCTCCGGAGGAAAGGGGTTAGCCAATCGGATAGAAGTTAATCCTGCTGCTGAGGAGGTCTACTGGGTCGTCTGTCAGGACCTGCATGCATGTATGCAGCAACCCCCCAGACAATGGTGCGTCAGTATGAAATAATGTACAGAGTATGAAAGACTATAGACTAAATAAGCAAGTATCATATTATACCAAAAGCAATCAGGTAAGGAAATCAAAGGTAATGGATGTATTATATTTTCTAATACACTCTACCAAACGACCCCTTATAACGAGTGTTAATAATTTATCAAAACAAGGATTTTGAATTTCTAAGACATGAATTAAAATTTCTACAAAATAAATATTCAAATTCACACAAAAAAAAAAAAGAAGATATGTTTTGACTCTCATATTCAGAATTTCGCCGATTTGCTTTGTAAAAGAAATTAAATTTCAACAAAATTAATATTCAAATTCACACCAATTTAATAATTCTTTCACCTATCACACGATTTTCTTTCTTGATTGAAAATGATGAATTAATGAACGTTATATTATACCTACACTATATTTTTGTGAATGATTTATGGCAGATGCATAAGAAAATTACTGCTAAGAGTTTATTAATTGGAAAAGACAATTTTATGGTGACAATGTATCCAAATATCGGTCAAGCCTTCATCGTCTCATTAATAGTAATCCTGTTGTTGGTGTTGGTTTCTAGGAAGTTAAAAGTATTTATTTCGTAAAACAATATTTCTTTTACGTTGGAAATAATAATTTAAAGTTGGACTAGAAAATCTAAGTTGATTAGGATTTGTTATTTATGATATTTAGGATTTATTATTTAGAGTGGTTCCTAATCCTAATATAATTTGGTTTTTACTTTTATAAATAGAATGTTATTATTATTTTCAATACACAGAAATATACAGAATCGAGAGAACTTGAATTGAGATTTAAGTATATAAACAAAATATCTTGAGCTATGGGAAAGAGGAAGTCGAAATCAAAGCCGCCACCAAAAAAAAGAATGGACAAACTTGACACTACCTTCACCTGTCCATTCTGTAGCCATGGCAGCAGTGTCGAATGTCGCATTGATATGAAGAACTTGATTGGGGAGGCAAATTGCATGATTTGTCAAGAGAGCTTCAGCACTACTGTTACAGCACTGACAGAGGCCATTGACATATACAGTGAATGGATTGACGAGTGTGAACGTGTGAACAACCTTGAAGACGATGATGGTTCTTAGGTTCTTATGGTTTAGGTTCCCGTAATGTAATAATTGTGTTTTGTTTTAGATTGTGTAATGAATTAAAGTGATCGTTATATTAAGCAATAAATAATATGTGTACTTGGTGCAAAATAGTTTGTTAGTCATCAAACTGGTCAAATTAACTAGAGAAATCAATGTCTACACATATAATATTAATGATCACTTGATGCATGTATTATGTTTCTATAGTTTGCTAGTCATCAAAGTGGCTAAACAAAAATGTATAAAATTATTTTCATGCACAAAATTTTATGATATTATGTGTACATTTGTATTTATATAGTTTGTTAGTCATCAAAGTGATAAAACTAGTATGGTTAAGAAAAATATGCATTCATGCTAGAACTTAAGAATTTTCCCAAAGACAAATCAATCATTCTACGAATAGTGAACATTATGAGGTAAATTAATATTTTCAATCAAACATATATTATATATCCAAAGATGTCGTATACGTCTGACTAAAAAAAATGGCATTTAATTATGATAATGTGTCATAGTATCTACCCAAAGGAGAATCACGATATGTTTTTTATCGTTTTACTAAATTCACATTATTTTCTGATTTGTGAGCATGTATATCTGTTTTGCAATTATTCCTCTTCATTTGCATGCTTCGTCTGTTATCATGTTCAATGGTTGAACTTCTCTGAATGGCATGAACAAGTCCAGTTCCACTTAGGTGTGAAGTGTGATGGATCTTGACTTGGCTCTGCTAAATGATAAACCTAATGCCATTACTGATAAGAGCAGTGAGGATGATAAGTCTTTTCATAAATCATGGGAGCGCTCTAATAGATTGAGCCTTATGTTCATGCGAATGATTGTTGCTAATAACATTAAGAGTACTATTTCACAAACAGAAAGTGTCAGGAAATACCTGAAGTTTGTGAAAGAATGTTTTCATAGGGATAATAAGTATCAAATTTCTCAACTCAACAAGCCATAAAAGGTGTTCTCAAATGATAGAGATAGTAAAGGAATTCATTTACGGTCTACGGACCTATTGATTTTTATCTAGAGTCTAGTATCAATTCTGCGAAGAAAAGGTCAACCTATTGATTTTTGTCTACTACCAATTCTGGGAAGAAAAGGTCAATTACGTGCGACTACTAACCAATTACGAATCCTTGAATATTTTACTAACATAAATGATCAAAAAGAGACCACTAAGACCAAGCTAACAAATCTGGATATCCTTTCGAAAAAAGTTCAAACTAAAAGGACAGGCAATAATAATACCTTTTTTACTTCCCCGGTAGGTTAGAATAATACTTTTTTTCGGTTAGGTTAGAATAATATTTGACTAATAATAAATCACATATACGCGTCTCTAAAATCAGATCAATTCGTCTGAAAATAAAATAAAAACACAAGTAGAATAAGAAAATTCATAAATATAGTTGTATGGTCCTCATTAAGATGGTCTTTATTGTTTATTTTAATTTTAGTTTTTGATGCAAATGGAACCTTATTAGAAAGACTGTCATTTGATTATTATATCTTTTCTTATTAGACTAATTCAAATCGTTCATGACTCTTCTTATATTCACACTACGTACGTGCGGTTGTAACTAGCATAGCACTGCGCTAAATAAATTTGCTATATATATAAATGTACATTTAAATTACAAACAAAAATATACTCAATACAAAACATATCGTAAGAAAAAAAGAGTATTATCACGTCAATTTCTCTAAATTTTTGCATAACGAACAAGTAAAAGTGACTGATCATTGTTCATGGCGGAATCAAGTTATGCAACTATGGCTAACTAGGGAGAGTTGGCAAAATAGCCACCTTAAAGACTTAATGTGACATTAAGTCACAAGTCTTGAATAATTTGTGAAATATCCATTATTAATGACAGCATCCATATTTCTTAATTGACACATACAAAAGACCCCACTAAGTTTCCATATCTCCACTTTGGTCCCTCCCTTCTTTTTCAACTAATTTGGAATAATATACTTATTTGCAATTGTTAAAATTTATATTAGAAAAAAGAAAAAAGTCTCCAAACGGAAACAAGAGCAGCTCGTTTTTGCTGCTGTCGATTCCGGCGAGTTTTCCGGCCGTAATATCCATTTCCAAGGTAAAATCATCATCATCTCCTACTCCATATTCATGTTTACTCCATTTTCTTTCAAAAACCAAGCTTCAAAATTAGGTTCCCGCCATTTTAGAAATTTGAGAAATCTTCCATAATAATCACTTGATAACTCATTATAGATATATTTTAGTAGTTTAAAAGCATTAAAAATCTATTTCGCCATTGCAGGAGCTGAATTTTGAACACCGATCTCATTCAGTCGCGTTTTTGTACGGATTTCGTACCTCATAGACTGATACTGTAATCTATTATCGATATTTGTAGTCTATAATGGCAGAAGCTGAATTTGTTGTTGCTGGTGGAGATTATATGGGAGTATGGGAGGAGACTCCCAAAAGCTGGAATTGGAAATTTTTTAGTAAGAAGACAGTGCCCAGCGTTGCATCGCAATGGTTCATATGACAATATGCGTGCAAGCGTAATTGAGGCCGGTGAGTTAACTTGCGAGCCAAATAACTTGGTGATTAGCTATCTAATGAATGGGAGGGAAAAATACATCCCACATTCATAAAAAATGATCGGCACGTTAGCTTGTACATGTTAGATATTGATATTGATGGCTCTAGGCCTACATTGAGGATACACGTCAATGCGAGGCCTCCAATTGAATGAACAAATTCATTTGACGACGACAATGATTCTATTGGAAATGAAAGATTGGGTGATCATTCAAATTAAGGAGAGCTTGGGTGATCATTCAAATGAGAGTTTGGGTAATCATTCAATGAATAGACATGATGATCCAACTAATGTGAAAAATCAATCAGTAGATGTGGAAGATCCTGAATGCGAATGTTGTGAAGAAACGCAGGGAGAACAAGAATTGAGATCACAATCCAACCATTCCTTCTCCGATGGAACTAATTTATGCATAAATCAAACTTTCAGTAACAAGAATGACTTGCAATTGTTATTAGTCGAAGCGGCGGTAAAGAAGTCTTTTGATTTTGCTACTTTGAGGAGTTGTACTAAATATTTAAAGGTGAAATGTGTATCTCAGAATTGTGCATGGATGTTGCGGGTGAGGAAATATGAGTGCTCGGATAGATTTTGTATCTACAAGTACATTGGCGAGCATAATTGTGGCGTTGAACATGCCAACAGTAGCCATAGAAAAATCTCAATCAAAGTCATTGCTTCAATTTGTGTAAATATGTATCGTGATGGCAAGGGTCCAAATCTTAAAGAGATTCAAAAGGCTATGTTTAATTCTTTTCGTTGTAGTCCAAGTTATTGAAAATGTTGGAAGGGAGGTGTGGTTGCCAAAGAAATGGTCCGAGGGACAGCGGAGAACGGATATGCATGCTTACCGACTTTTTCCTACATGTTCGAGACACATAATATTGGTTCTAGCTATTCTATCATGGTAAACAATGATAGTCATATGTTCATGTATTATTTGTTGGCCTTCGGTGCTTGCATTAAGGGATTTGCCCACATGAGAAAGGTAATTGCGGTTGATGGCACTCATTTACATGGTAAATACGATGGCGTGTTGTTGAACGATGTTGCACAAGATATGGAGAATCATGTTTATCCAATTGCTTTTTGTGTCGTGGATAAAGAGAATGATGCATCTTGGACATTCTTCTTTGAGAAATTGAAGGAGATCGTGGTCGATGAACCAGATTTCTGTTTTATCTCCGATAGACACAAAAGCATTGCCAACGACATTGTGAACATTTACAATCATGCTCACCACGAATATTGTATGAGGCACCTTGTGAAAATCTCTGTGTAAATCATCATTGTGGAGATTACCTTTATCTTTACTACAATGTGGCAAAGGCTTATTCTTTGGAAGAGTTTGACAATCATTTTGTCGAATTCAAGAACAAATATCCCACGGTAGCCGTCGTCCTTGAGTATGATATAGGTTTTGAGAAGTGGACCAGAGCACATTTTCCTGGCAATAGATATGATATGATGACTACAAATATCGCCGAGTCACTCAATGCTATGTTAATAGCCGAAAGGGAGTATCTCGTGACATCAATATTTAATTTGATTGCTAAGAGGTTTGGTGAATTGTTTAGGGAAAGGCATGCATATATCCTTAAATCAATGGGTAATCAAATGGTGCCTTCTGCCGAAAAAATTGCAAGGAAAAAAATGATCGAGAGCGACTCCTTATATGTGGAGAACGTAACCAGGGATGACAATAAATTTACCGTGTTCGGTGCAGGTGTTACTGCCTATGTGGACCTACTGGAAAATTCATATTCTTATAGGAAATATGACTTGATCAAGATACTTTGTGCTCACACGATGGCCGGTTTGCAATCGAAGCATGTCAACGAGTATGGTATGAGCATTTATGAGTACTCTTCGCCTTTGTATAAAGTTGAATCGTACCTCCTTGCATACTTAGATTCTATTAATGTTGTCCCTTTCGGTTTGGAATGGTGTGTGCCAGAAGAATTGCTTAATGTGAAGATTCTTCCGCCTCTTGTCGGTACCAAGCTAACATGTCAAAGGTGTCGGTGAGAATTTCAAAAGCAAGAGAAGGAACAAATGTTCAATTTGCAAGAGAACCGGACACAAGAGACCACATGTGTGAACAACAACAAATCTTAATTATGCTTGGTTGAATCTGTTGATTGAATTTATTTTTGTAATCGTTTTTGTAATCAAGCTACTGTTTTTTTGGCTGCTGATGAGTCCACGATTTGGACTCATTTAGGAATATATTTTGATGAAATTAGTGTCCTCAAATGCATGTTTTATCTCGATATCTGATGAAAACATTTAAGTTTCAGGTATTTGAAGTTTGAGGGAAAGCATGGACACTATCGAGCAAAAAGGAGCAAAAGAAGCTAAAAGAACAAAGAAATGAAGATCTGCGAATTGCCGAACCCATTCGACGAATCGCCAATAGATTGCATATTCGCCTTTTGTTCCAGTGTGCTGAGCCCTGAAGGAAATGAGTAAATTGACGGTGAAAAGGAGTAGTCGGCGTATCGCCAAGCGACTCCGCGAAGCAGTACTACATCATGCAATGATCCAGGACACAAAGATGCTGAAGGCAAATGATGAAGGGCGACAAAGTAGACAAAAGGGCGGATCGCCGAGTGCATCGGCGATCCCAACTAACGTCGCCAAAAGATCCTTCGGAGCACATTTTTTGAAAACTATAAATACTAGTT
This sequence comes from Solanum acaule, assembly GCA_036250505.1. Lineage (NCBI taxonomy): Eukaryota > Viridiplantae > Streptophyta > Magnoliopsida > Solanales > Solanaceae > Solanum > Solanum acaule. Next base: position 14,009 of record JAJOOR010000425.1, read on the forward strand.
CAATTTTTATTCTTAGGAGCGAATTTTACCTTATTTTATCTAGTTTTTAGACTATTAAGTTTGAGACAGAGTTTTGGAGATATTCTCTTTAAGTTTTAGAGAGGGTTTTGAAAAACTTGGAGTTTCAAAGGTTTCATCTTCAAGAAATTGGAATTGGGTCTCTTGGATTCTTCACTTTTGGCTTGTTTTAAGACTTAATCTTGCATACCCATTGATGAAAACTGATATTGGTATACGTCTTTATCTCTTTTACATGCATAGGTAAAACCCCAATTCTTGGGGTGTGATTTTGTGAATATGGGTTAGATTAGTTGTTGGGTCTTGCTTGCTGATAGTCTATTTGTAGTTTAAATGTGATTTCGTTTAGTGGTTGTGGATGAACTTAATGAGGTTGTAGTTGCAAATATAATCTCATACATGTGTTTTCGGCTTGCTCGAGAGAGAGGTCGTAAAACTAAGACCACTAAATTGATTGCCAGTGTGAGTGGGCCGACATGAGGTTCAGCTCGAGAGAGTGAACCCTAGTCCCATGTCCACACACTCAGCTCAAGAGAGTGAGTGGGTTAAGGCGTAGGCTGGTCTTCATGCGGCAAGTGGGTGTCCGAGAGGAATGCATTTGAAACGGGGTAAGTTGCTCGAGAGAGAGCTTATCCCCCTTAAAGTCTAGCCTAGTCACAAATACTCAATGAATTTACTATCAAAAACATGTACCCAATGATTTTGTCTATCCCGTATTCCTATCTCATCCCAAGAATCCCATCTCCATACTTGTATTTTTCCTTGTTTTCACTGTTTTAGTTGTTTCTTGCTTACAAAACCCATTGATAATTGACACTCTTGTGTCCCCCTTTAATTTACAATATTTTTAATTGTTAATGTCTTTAGCTACGACTAGTTAGAACTAAATTTTATTCTTCTATTAATTTTCAAAACCACTCTCTTGGGAACGATCCCAACCCTTGGTTGGGCTACTAAACTATTGTATGATTGTAGACACTTGCATCAGAAGTTGTGTCTTGATTACGCAAACATCAGCTGCCAGCATTTTGGTCAATTGCTATTATCGTAATTACTCATGATCTAATATAGATCAATCAAAAGATGACATACATTTTGCACACTGTCTATTAATGTTTATTATCGAGTCCACTTATTGTGTATTAATGTGTATTATTAATATATGAAAATTCATGGTATTCGTAATGAAATGATTTTAATGCATGAATTAGAATATGATTTTAATGCAATGATCTAAGTATAACTAATACAAGCATTATTTGCATATACACTCTATCAAATGAATTCTTAAAGAATTATCAAAAAATCAGATGTTACTATTGAAAACGTAGCAATTTGAACTTTTTTACCGTTGTAAAATTTGTATATGTAAATGTTTACTGGTTATCAAAATATATAGACCCTTTATACAATCGATGCATATCTATGTGCTTGGTGTATGTATGACCAATGAGATTTACACTCTGACATTAGTAAGGTATATTTGGATTTATATCTATTTTAAAGCATTGTCGATACTTCACCTACTAGAATCTGACACTTATATGTAGACCAAAACTAGTAGAATTTAGAAAAAATAATAATTAATTAATAATAAATTATTTTTTTGAAATTTATCCAATTAAATGAGTTTAAACAACTCATATGATCATGTAAGAGTCCACATAAATTGGGTGTGATGATTAGAGATGTATGAGGAAGAGTTGTGGTTATACAATCAACATCCTTAGAACAATGTTTGAGAAAGCATAAGTATATATTAATCTCGCAGTGTTCCAATATTTTATCAACAATTAACAAGTCGTACAAATTGGTCCTCCAAACACTTAAGTTACGCAAACTGAATTAGTTTTACGGGAAAATTGTATAAAATAACAAACTATTAATTCAAATTAAATGCTATAACCACATTTTTCATTTAATTCTAATCCGTAGCAAACACTTTGCAATCGCCTCTCTCCCCATAAATCTCGCTCGCCACTCTCCCAGATATCGCTAGCCACTCTCCCTCGCCTCTGTCACTTTATACAAACACAAATGTATAAACTATGTTTTTGTTTGTATAAAGCGAGAGAAAACTATATATACAAATACAAATACATATACTTTGGTCCTATACACTTATAATTATACAAATGCAGATTTTTCCCTACCAGTTCTCTTTTGCCTTTCTCTCTTTATCGCTTTATACAAACACAAATTATACAAATTACAATGTATAATTGTGTTGCATAAAGAGAGAGAGAGAGAGAGAGATTTGATATATAAATATTTTATTTCGATTCAATTGTATACAAATTCAAATTTTATGCAGATATACAAACTCAATCATTGATACATATACATATACATAGTAGTTACATATATATACAATTATCTAACCGATATACATATACAATCCATGCGCTTTTATACAAACGATATGCTGCCTGCGATTTATACAAATCTGATGCTCCATATCAAACATAAAATTTGTTATGGAGCACAATTATACAAACTGTAGCTATAACATACAAATATATTTTTTATGTTTGCTAAACCTAAAATTTACTCTAGTTTTACCCTCTATTACATTTTCAATTTTAAAATATCTTTATATTTATATTTTGGCTTTAAGATGCCGGCTAACTAGTAAGATAGTTTAAAAATATATTTCTTTCTTACATTATTCCAAAACAAGAAAATATTGAATTTTCAAGTTTTCCTATCATTCAATCTATTTACAGTTTAATTATGTTAACAATAAAGGGATGCCTCAATTTGCAATACCTTCAAACATATTCATTGGAATTCAGATATAATCTGTATTTGATTTTGATTTGAGTTAATGATGTTTGTATGAATAACTATGTAAAACTATTAAATTGTCTATTTTGACTTTTGTGTGCCTCTCTACTACTATGACTGTCTGAGAATTTTTGGTTAGTCAAAATATCATTGTATTAAATTTTATTAGGGTCGTGGAAATGTTAGGTGACAATTGATAAGGGTTATGAGTATAATACTTCTGATAACTAAATTATTAGTAAGTTGAGAAATAGATGGTGTAAAATAATAATGATATTTTATTATAGTATATGAGTTGATTAACGTTATAGCTATATATATTAATATATATGAGCGATGATGCTAATGACAAGGCTAGCGATTGAGCTAAGAAAGTAATAATGAAATTCTATTATTTTGCGAATGACTAAGACAGGAAGGTAATGTGTGAATTTAGGAGAAAATAAATGAGATATATTTATACTTGTTGTTACCGTTGATTTTGTGATGTGTTTATGTGGAATTAATTTAGGTCGGCCTATGATGCCTACTAAATACGCGTGGTGTACTGATATTATTCTTGCTACACCTTTAGTAGGTGTAGTTTTGTTTCAGTAGCTTGAAGCGTGAGACGACAGTCATTCATCATCTCCCCATCTACTTCATCCTCAAGTGGAAGTTGTGTCAGTTTATTGTGTCACTTATTTTTTTTGTCTGTTCTCATTTAGAAGCTCCTCATTGGAACCCTGGTAGTTTGGATAGGACTCCCCATCTAATTAGTCACATAGTATGTCTCTTTCTCATAAGTCTGGAAAGCATCCTTAGGTTTGTACCCTTGATCATTAGTAGCCGTAATTTATATTTTATATGTTGGAATATAATATCCATATGACATGCCTAGTCAATATATACTTCCATATGTGTCATCAATCGTGTCATATTTTCTTCTTTAGCCTCTTCTTTGAGTATATCTTGAAGCAAGACAACTTCATAGGTGATGCACTAGCTACTAACCATCTCATCTTTTATAGTGTACCAAGTCATGCTCGTCTTAATTAATCATTCGGTCAAAAATAGCACTGACCTTCTCATAAGTATGGTCCATCAGTGAACCTTCGACAATATTGTTATCCACAGACTTATTGACTGCATCTAGAGATCTGTAGAAGCTTTCTAGCAATACCTCATTTGGTAGCTTGTGATTCGAACTCTGAACTACCTTCTTTATAAATAAGAGCAAGCTTCACTTGGCACTTATATGAAGTTGTTGATCTACACCTTAATATGGATACGTCGTCTATTTGGAGGAAAGAATGTCTTCAAAATGCACCTGTGAACTCTGTCCAGGAAGTGATGGTTGCTTTTGGTAATTCTCCTAGCCATGTAGTTGTTTCACCAGTCGGAGAGAATGGGAACTTGAGACATACCCGGGATGTTGTAAGCTAGACATACCTTAACAAGGTCTTTAAGATGTTTGATTGGGTAATTAAAAGGTAGACCACCAAACAAGCATGTCATGCCCAGTAAATGCTACATCATGCTGGTGATGTTGAAAATTGCATTTTCAATCAATGGTGGAGGTCTAATAGCCTCAGCATGGTGTGCAAAAACTACTAAAGCGGCAACCTCAGTTACCAATCTATGATTTTTCAATTTAACCTTCGTCACCTGATTATTCTTTTAGTCAAGAGATAATTAACCCTGACTTCTAATATCAGACATAAACTGTAAAAATCTCAGAACGGAAAAAAACAACAATCAGTGTGATTTGCAAAAAATATATATTAGCTACTTACTGAATTTCTACAAACTATAAAACTATAAATTACACTCTTCCGGCAATGACGCCAAAAGTTTCATGTCGCCCAAACTACACCCTTTGACGGGATTAAAACGATTGATTACGAAATACAGTAACCCAACTGAGTTGATGCTGAATTCCACAGAGAGAGTTGTTAGATATTTTTATAATTAGTTGTTGAAACAACTACTATTGGAAATTGAAGTTGTTATGGGAAATTATAACTACCCTATAACTACTTTGATTTCAATCAATAATAAAGATGAACTAGGGTTACATATCTTAGATATCGAAAATAAAATATATAATTTACTATCAACTCATTCAAGCATGTTCATTGTGCAAAACTGATGAGTCTATTTGTCTACTAAAGCCTTTCGACCCTATTAAGAGAATATCACCCTTAGTCCTTGTCGTCAATTGGGTGTCAATTAGTTAGTTCATTCATCAAAAGCCTTAGGTTAGCTATCATCTCTCGAGTTCAAGCTCTAAGATGGAGGTTGGTAGCCCCAAATCCCTATTAATAATTTTTTTCTTAATCTTAACCCCTTCAAAAAAGTCAAAATACAAATGAGTTCTTAATATTTGTAACAATTAAAGAAGCAATATCTATGAAAGTACCTTAATTACTACACAAAGATTACTCCTTGAGAAGATTTTAATGTAATGAATCTATTATCACTATCACTAATTCAAGTTTTGTAACCCTACTTATGAGTTTAACTACTCATAACTGGTTGTAAACAATAACTATTATAATTTAAACAACTAAAGAACATTAATGTAAAACAAAGTTACCAACACATTTGATGCAATTCTTGTAAGAGAATCTTATTCATTCGACTATAATCTACTAAGAAAACTATAATTAAACCCTACAAACTAAGAACAATAAATTGTAAACTCTAAACCTAATTAGTGATCCTTAGGAATAATTCGTCAAACTAAAAATATCGTCTAAAAGGACACATATATAGTAACAGGCAGGGGCGAATTTATGTACTAATTTTGGGTCACCCGAACCCGTGGTCATCTGACTAAACTCGATATATTACTTCTATAATTATTAAAAAACATATTAAATTAAAACTTGTTGAACCCGTTCTCAAAATGGTTGGATGGTTCACTGGTACCACTGCAAGATTTCAACTCACAGGTCGCAGGTTCGATCCCAGGCAGCCCCAATTCGCTGCAATTTATTTTTATTAACTAAAAACATATTTTTCATTAAAAAAAAAAAAAAGAAGCTAAATTCTGAGAGTTCTAAAAGTCAAAGACTTCAAAAGTTTCCTTTCCACACACTTTTCAATTGTAAACTGATGATATTTTTTGTGGTAATGTAATTTTTATGTATTGCTCGCTTAGTTATTGTTATTAGAATTTTTTTTTATTTTATCTTTAAAGCAATGGTGCACCCGTTTTCTTAAAATCCTGGATTCGCCTTTGGTAACAGGGTTGGAATTTTAATTCCTCTTGAACTCTGTTTCAACTTCTTAACTTTAGTTTGGTAAACATATAGAGGGTGTGATGTGTGAGGACCATCTCGGGGAACTGAGGGTCGCGACACGAGATCCATCTCAGAATCCGATCTCCTTCTTCATTGGTTGCAAAATCATTGCATGAAAATTAAGTCTCTGAATCTCATTCACAAGGCGCATCTCAGAAAAGGCCATCTCACACCACAGACTCAACCTCAGCCTTTACTTGGGTTGCATTTTATTTCGTAACACTTCGCTTTGTGTTTCAATCCATTCTTTGGGTCTGGTCTTAGTATATTTTCCTGAAATCATCCTAATCATATATATCAGCTTATCACAACATATATTCAATAAACACAAGGATATTCATAGGATTATATTCGAAAATTAGCTAAAAACATGAGTAAAACATGGTGTTTGAATACGTAAATATACCCTATATAAGTCTAACAGTTCAATCAAATATCATTTAGAGATCATTTACTTTAGGTTGTGCCATTAAAGTTTAAATACGTCAAAACACCAAACTCCATACTAACATCTAAAACTCATTTGATACCCTCTGGACGCAAATCAATAGTGCAAATTGATCATAAAGCATGTTTCGGGCCCGTTGAAATCATCAATTCACTAATTTGTGGTCGTCTATATAGAAAGTTAGTCGTGGTCAACTTTAAGCTTTATGAAAATTAGAATGTCATCCAAAGGTCCAAAACACCCCTGAATGCTTCAGGACCCATACAAATCATCCAATCAAGACAAGTCAAAAATAACCTTTCGTACTAAACAAAACTGACAAAATTAATATTCGAGATTGTTATCCTAGAATGTTAACTTTGGTCAACCCTCTTAAATTTTAAACTGAAAATCTCGCTCAATCCTTATACTATCACCTTAGATATATTTTTGCCAACTATTTTTGCAAGTTATAGTGAAGTTACAAAAAGGATCAAACTAGAGAAATAGATTAAAGCGAACAAAACGACCATGTGAGTCGTTACAACCATGTAACATCACCTCCTTTTCAGCAAATGTTGCATCTCCTCTTCTCAAGAGAGTTAAAGTGAAAGGCCGAAGAGGATGATGATCATCCAAGATCTCTATGATTGATACAAAAAAAAGTTACTACTAATTTTGATTTTGTATCGTCTCTTTTGACTTTTCCTATGAAAAGGGACCATAAGCTTCTTACTTGAACACATGCCAAAAAAGTAAGAATGTAAAGAGAGTTACAAGTAGTTCATAAATAATGATAGAAATTATTTAGTGAAGAAAAATAGTGAGTGGTTTTATAGTAAGGTACCCACATTAAAAAAAGGTTATTTTCTTTTATTACTACACTAAATTCTAGCTTATTAGTTATTATTTAATATTTATCATAATAATTTACTTGTAATTAATTACCTTATAAGTGATGACCGTATAAATAATTTCACGTTACAACTAAACTTCTTGCTGTCAATTAATTTTTGTATTGATAATGAGTGAGCATTCGAGATGGAACGTATTTAGAAGAGAAAACAAATGATGACAAAACCTTTTATTTTTATTACTATAAAGACAACATCCATGTTTCAATGGAAGACCAAATTGGCTGTTTTCTTAGCAAATAACAATCCAAGGGGAAGGATTGTGATTATTTGATTAAGGGAAGATGGTATGATAGATCATGTGTAATGTATTTGATTTTATTTTATTATTAATAAAAGGCCGCTAGACTCTCTGTCTAGTGGTATAAATTTGTGTTTTTTTTTTAAAAAAAAGAATGAATTTTTTTTATTTGTTTGATTTGGTTTATAGATTTAAAAATTCAACACAAGTGATTTGATTTGGTATTTGAAAAAATTGAACCAACCCGGTCACTATACATAGTGGCGGAGCTAGGATTTTTAACAAGGGGTTCAAAATCTAAAGAAGTAAACACACGCAATAACCGAAGGGGGTTCGACATCTACTATATATACAGAAAATAAAAATTTAACCATGTATAAATAGTACTCCCTCCGTCTCATTTTATGTGGCAACATTTGACCGGGCACGGAGTTTAAGAAATAAATGAAGACTTTGATATGTTTACCAAATTGCCCCTTCAAAAAATAGTCATATTAAAAAATAGATTCACTTTTCTCTCTCCTCATAAATATATTGGAATACTATTTTTAAGATTAAGTGGGACCAACAAGAATAAAAGATGAATTGTACCTTTAAATACTTACCATATAAGGAAATGTGACATTTTTTTTGGGACTGACCAAAAAGAAAATGGTGCCACATAAAATGGGACGGAGGAGTAATATTTTCCATCGAAGGGGGTCATCCGAACCCCCAGAATGTATGCTGACTCCGCTCCTGACTATACATCCCTACTCACAACCTTAGAATTGAAAGTAAGGTATGATTACCATACGAGTAACTCTCTCTTGTCCCTATTGATTTTTGTCTATTACTTCCGGAAAGAAAATGTCAATTACGTGCGACTAATAACCAATTACGAATCCTGGATTATCTGACTCAACCAAATCATGACTTTTTAATCCACCACAATTATCACGTATTTCCTACAAAGATCAAAGAAAAAGAGACCACTAAGACCAAGCAACAATTCTGGATATCCTTTTGGTGAAAAATCAAAGTTGAAATTTTAACTAAAAGGACAGATTAGAATAATACCTTTTTTTTTTTTCCTTTGTAGGTTAGAATAATACTTGACTAATAATAAATCACATATACACGTCTCTAAAATCAGACCAATTCATCTGAAAACCAAAAAAAAAAAAAAGTAGAATAAAGAAAATTCATAAATACGATGTCATTTGATTATTACTATATCATTTCTTAGTAGACTAATTCAAACCGTTCATGACTTTTCTTATATTCCCAGTACGGTTATTACTAGCATAACACTTGTGCCAAATAAATTTGCTATATATATATATAAACAAACATTTAAACTGCAAACAAAAATATACTCTACCCAAAATATATCATAAGGAAAAAAAGAGTATTGTCACGGCAATTTCTCTAATTTTTTGCATAACGAACAAGTAAAAGTTACTGATCATTGTTCATGGCGGAATCAAGTTATGCAACTATGGCTAATTATCCAATTGCTGTAATCGGATCTCAATATTGCACGCCGAACCAGGTTGATGTTGTTATATCTAGGAAGGTGAAAACACTTAGATATGGAGAATTTATTGTTTCAGATATGAATGGAAACTTTGTGTTCAAAGTTAAAGGCACATCTTTTGGATGGCATGATAAGAGAGTTATTCTTGATGCTGCAGACAATCCCTTGATCACTCTCAAACAAAAGGTACATAGTAATTGTTTTTTTAGAAGGTTAATTTGAGACATCTCTCCTTATTATAATTTTTAAAATTAATAATAGATAGGTTACAAAAAAAATGTTATAAAGAAATCATAATAAGGGAGGGAAAGTTCATGTTATAAGTTTTTTTGCCCACCAGTGTCTGGAATTTGTAATAGAGTTTCAACTAAATTCAGATCGCTCATTGTTGAATCCATTTGGGATGACACTTCCAACAAAATTTTCTTCATATTCATGGCTCAAATTCGAGACATCTAATTAAGGATGGAGCAATTCCAGCTCCACAACTTATGTTAGTTAAAACTATACAAGTCAAACCTTAAGGAAGATATATCTAAAATTATTTTTAAATTTTTTTCATTCTATGTATATCGATCGTAATAAGTTATATCTAATTATAGCCTTGTACGTGCCACGCACTAACATGATAAATACTCTTCATGTCAAACTTGTATGATAACCTGAAATTTAAAGTAATTGATAACCAAGTATAAATTGTTTAATACTTTAATTATACTAATGGTGTGAATTCTTTTTTACATTATCCGTCTGTATAACTTAAACATCTAAAGGTTTAAGAACTAGATATCTTGCATTATAAATAAATTTCAATTTGTAATACCAAATTAGTCATTATCTACTCCATCTGTCCCTAATTACTTGTCCACTTTTCCTTTTTTAGTTGTTTTTAATTACTTGTCCATTTTGATAAATCAAGAAAGGACAATTACTTTTCTTTTTTTTACCTATTATACCCTTAATAATTATTTTCTTAATAGGTGTATCAATTCAAAAATGGATAAATAATTAGGGACAAAGGGAGTAATACTTATCATAATATTTTAAGTGCTAAATGACCAGAAAATTAAAAAAACTATAATATTTTTTTATTTTAAAATAAACTAATGTTCTTTCCATTTTATAGTTAAAAAGTATTAAAATTAAAAGGGTAAAAATGTTTTAAAAGGAAAAATAACATAAATAAAATATCATTCTGGCCAAATTCTGGACAAATTTTCTGGCTAAAAAGATTTTTCCATTACTTATAATAACTTCACAAGTGCTGTCAATTAATTTTTGCATAGATGTTGACTGAGCATTCGAGATGGAATGCATTTAAAGGAGAAAGCACAGATGAGAAAGACTTTTTATTTACTATAAAGACAACATCCATATTTCAATGGAAGACCAAATTGGCTGTTTTCTTAGCAAATAACAATTCTAAGGAGAAGAATTGTGATTATCTGATTAAGGGAAATTGGAGTGATAGATCATGTGTAATATATGCCGGAGATTCTTCTACCATAGTTGCTCAGGTTAGCTATCGTTGATTTTACTTTTTATTTGTTACTCCCTCTTATCTTAGTTTGATTTGACATTGACTTTAAGAAAAAAAGGGAGATTTTTTAATATTATGGTGTTAAAATAAAGACGTGTGTAGTCCTCTAAGTCTTGTAGTCTTAAGTTTATCATATAGAATGCCGAAATTAAAAAACTTACTAAATATAGAAAAAAAACACTATTTTGAAGCCAAAAAGAAAAATACGACACATAATTTCATTTTTGATATAGTAAAATGAAATTTTTTCATCATATTTATTTTTTAAAATTAAGTGAGTAAAACTAATATTATTTTGTGAATAATGTTGAATAATGTGTATTAGTAATGTGTGGAATAGTAATGTTGACATTATTTCTTATATTCTGTTTGATTTAATATATTAAAAATAACAAGTCTTGCATAAGTTCTATAAAAAGAATACTTATTTACAAAAATATCTTCTACACTCATTAGCTTTGAGAAATGGAAAATGTTTTGAGAGGGATTTGAGAGATAGTTATATCATTAATCAATATAATGCATGTGTTGAAACCTTTTGTATTACTAATATATAAAATTTCATGGTATTAGCTAGTAATATACACCTCAATACATAATAGAGTACTGTATAACTAATACAAGTATTATTTATACATTATCTAAGAGTATACCAAATAAGGTACTAATAATAGACAAAGTTAATATTGTATACATTATTTTTTCTAATACACTCTACCAAACGACCAGAGGCGTATCCAGGATTTTGGCTAGATGGGTGCACGATTACGAAAAAATATATTTTAAATATAAATTTGATCAATTTGACTTTTAGTTTGTATATGAACCATTAAATTTTAAAAATTATAGGTTCAAAATGTATAATACTACTAGTTTTAAATTTTAATATACACATTTGATTTAATTATATAAAAAATGTACAATGTTGAATTTTTTAGGAATTTTCAATGTAACACACTTGAAAATTTTGAAAGACTAAAGGAAAAAAACTAAAGTAAAATTAGCTGAAACGTCAAAAGTGTAACCGATAACCACTTGGAAATGTGTTACTCACAGAGACAAGATAGATATAAGATTTAAATTTATATCCTTACTTAGAAAGGTGCACCCAATCATCATCGCATTATTATATAATATACTTTGAATATGGGTTCACACATCTATATTTAAATATTTTTTTTAAAATATAACACTACTACACATGATCTAGAGAGGGAAGCATGGGTTCACGTGAACCCACGGCACCCCCTCTAGATACGCCTCTGCAAACGACCCTTTAGAGACGAGTGTTAATAATTAATCAACACATGAATTTTGAATTTCAAAGACATGAAATTAAATTTCTATAAAATTGATATTCAAACTCACACGAAAAAAGAAATATTTTGACTCTCGTACTTAAAATTTTACCGATACGATTTGTAAATAGAATCATACATAGTAATTCTTTTAACTTATCACACAATTTTCATTCTTGATTGAAAATGGTGAATTAATAAACATATTATATTATACTCACACTATATTGTATATTGTTGTGAATGACTTATTGCAGATGCATAAGAAAATTACTGCTAAAAGTTTATTGATTGGAAAAGACAATTTTATGGTGACAATGTATCCAAATATTGATCAAGCCTTCATCGTCTCATTAATAGTAATGCTTGATGCTATCAATGCAGTCAACGATGCTGCTGTTATAGGTGCCGCTACCGGTTTAGGTGTTGCTATTGGTGCTGGTTTCTAGGAACTCAAAAGTGTTTATTTTGTAAAATAATATTTTTTTCGTTCATTTTATGTAATATCGTTTGACTTACTATAATGTCTTCGGAAAAAAAAGGAAGATTTTTGAAAATTTGTGGTCTTAAACAATTCTTAGATATTTATACGATTGTAAATCATTTCATTAAAAGTAAAAATGAGAATTTTAAACTTAAATTATTTCCACTTATAATTAGATGATACTCCCAATTTATGTGACTTATTTTCGTTTTTAGTCAGTCCAAAAAAGAATGACACATTTCTATATTAAGTAACAATTCAACTATAAAATGTCTATTTTATCCTTAATGAAATGATTTACCACCACACAAATTTTTATCATTCATTTTGGACCACAAGTTTTAAAAGTCTTACATTCTTTCTTAAACTTCGCGTCGAGTCAAACTACTTCACATAAATGGGACGAAGGGAATATTCTTTTTAGGACCAGCTAAAACAAAAGTCACACAGACTGAATTGTGATTGGCTCACCTGGTAGAAACTGAAACGCCATCTCAAAATGAGATAAGATACTTCTCGCAACTTCACTTGTAGTAGGATCTACATGGTGCAGTAAGTTGATTTTGGTGAGCAGTCCAATTCGTCATATATTACCTTCTCTATACCTAATGAAATTGTTGAAAATTAATTTCAAGCTCATTTACCCAATGCATAGATTTTGATCAAATTTCAAATTTTAAATTTTAAAGTTTAAATTTGTACTTATTTGACTGTCTCGGAAACTGTATCACTCATCTCTGATATCATAAATCACATATTAAGGCTCCATAAAAGGTCTTTTAGAGGAGAGGGACCATATTTTTCAAAACTACCGAACGGGTGCATGTGTCACGACCCCAGACAACCTCCTAGTCATAACACAATGTTTTGAGTTACAAATAACCCCAAGCTAACCATTGATATTGACATAAGTCATGAGCAACTACATATAAAGATGAATAAGAGCTAAAATGACTAAGAGCCCGTTTGGATTGCTTAAAAAAGTAGTTTTTAAGTCAAAAAATAAAAAGTCAAACTTAAATAATTTTTAAGTCAAAAAATAAAAAGTAGGGAGAGACCTACTTTTGATTTTTAACTTTTTTAAAGTCATTTTAAACTTATTTTAAAGATTTTTTAACTTTGTCAAATACTCTCTAACTTATTTTAAGTTATTTTATATTTTTCAAATACTTTCAGAAGTCAAAAACTGACTTAAAAGTAGATTTAACCAACTTTAAGTCAATCTAAACATCCTCTAAGTGGAAGCATATATAATTATATGGAATAAGCTAGTTCAATACATTACTGAACAAATTTGTGTATACAACAACTTTAATCTGAAAAGAGACTGGAACTAAGTAGAGTGAATACAACAACTCTAAGGGGTCGTTTGGTGTGAGGGATAAAAATAAATAGATTTGGGATAAAAAAAATAGTCCATGATAAAGTTTTGGTGTCTTGTTTGCTTGCCATGTTTTAGATAATTTATCCCACCATATATACCATAGTGATGAGATAAGTTATCCCTAATACATGATGAGATAAGTTATCCCAGGATACCTAATCCCGTGATAATTATTTCTGGGATAAATTGTTCCCAACCAAATGACCCCTAACTGACTAACTATGAAGTCTCTACTAATACTGACTATTAGGTAGCCGGGACATGACCCCCTTGCTTCCCTTAATCAATACTTGTGAACACAAATAAAATACTGGAACAATGGACCGACTTGAGTCCTCAAAATAAGAGAACTCATCACCTGCTAGCTGGAAGCTGAGATTCGATTAACTAGGATCCTCATAGTAAGGACTTAGATCTGCATCACATGAAAAATATAGGTAGAGAAAGTATGCGATCGATACTTTGTATGTACTGAGTATGTGAGATATGCACTATAAACTGATATGTTGAACATGATCAATATATATTAGATACTGAAGTGAATATAAAACTGATATATGTATATGTATAAACTAATGCAATGACCAAGTAAGAAACATGCAACTGATCAATATTGAACTAAAATAAATTGAATACAATGTGACTGCAAGTTATTAACTTGATCAATCTTAAACTAAAATAAATTGAATACAATGTGACTACAAGATATGAACTTGAAACGTAGGAAATATTATTAAGCAACATATAATCATGTCATGAGCTAAATATGAAGTTCGATGTATAATCCCCATCGAAAAGGGCTCATTATACCTTGCCATGGTATAAAGGGTTGATATGATCTGTCGTGATACCACTAAGTTGATAATATGTACTAACAAGTGCTACATGGACCTACAGTGATATGTAGTTCTGGGAATTAGGAATTGCTACTAAAGATTTCAATAGACGTTGATTGTGAGCCTTCATCCCTAAAATCAGCTTGGTGCTAAGTAAATCTCCTGACTGAGTGTATGTTGATAGTTTGATAATATTGATAATAATGGTGATATTGAATAGCTCATGAATACTGTGTCATGACCTAGACCATTGTGAGTGGAACCCACACTTACCCTCCAATGGGAGAACCAACTACCAACACAAATCTTAACCTAACGCCATTTTTATAAAACAAATTCATCATGATAAATAGAAATACAACTTAGAAACAACTAGAATTGAGTTACCATTAACTCAATCAATAGTCAAGACAATTTAGACAACTAAACAATTGAGTCCCCATAAACTCAACTCGATAGTTAAATCCATTGCGCGTAAATAAACCCCTAAGAACTAAAAGTCGTGGTTCCAAAACTCTAATGTCTAAAATAAAGGGATGCAACCCCAAAGCTTAAAGAATAAACATTAATAGTCTAACAGTGTCTTAATCTAGAGAAGATGGACAAGAAAAGTATAGGAATCCACGGTAGCCTGAAAGAATAACTCACCCTTGAATTCGAAGTCAGACGTCCCTTAACCGAGGTCTTGGCTCAGCCACCGGAAGATGTTATGTACTCAACAAAGAAAGAACATGTACAATATCGGTACACAAACCATAGTGTAATGGTAGGATCACGCGGTCAGTTCAAAATATGATTGTAAGCAATTTACCACAGTATAGTAACACAAAAAAAGACATAACAATTATCAATTCATATAGACTCCCAGTCACCCATCATAAAACAACGAATATATGGATGTATGTCCCAAGTGATCACAAATGCAAATTACCGGTCCTCTCATGGAACCAAAACCATATACTTAGTCCTCTCATGGAAATCAAACTCAATCTATTAGTGTACCGTCATGGTACCCGATCCATCCTACCAGTGTGGTACCCGACTAGACCATATATGAATATCCCCATACCAAGCGTGGTACCGATTGAGCTACCGTTAGTATATACCAGGCGTGGTATCTGAGCCAACCATAGGAATATTTTGTACTAGGCGTGGTACCCAAGCCAACCATCAAATACATAAAATCATGCACAATCACAAACATCATGAACAACAACACTTGAAACCACAAATCACATAATCAGTCCATTAAATGAGATTATCAACATGTTGTCATTACATATGCTTCCTTATGTTTTCACTAACATGCATTGTACAAATTATACTATAAAGCAGTAGACATGCATAGATACATAATCCGGGAAACATACAACCATCACCTATCCCGAATCAAGCCTTTTAGAAATTCTGAAGAACTCGAGCTTTCCCTTTTCGAAGTGCATTGGCTTGTTCCTTGTCTAAACCAATAAATAAATTCAATAATCAATCAACAATGGTCTATTAATACCCGGATTATGACAAAATCTTAACCCTAGGCCAATTCATGATCATACTCCTCAACTTAGGACTTTTTCCACCTTTAAATCATGTCAAAACCCTCCCCTAAGAGTAATATCTTTGATTCTAAGGCTTAAAAATCAATGTACAAGGCTTGGGAGTAACATTCTTACCTTTACTGATGAATTCCTTGGGAAATTGAGTGCAAACAACCCTAAATCCCCCCTTCCAAGTCCAAGAACAAAAGTGTAGAAAATATGAGGTTTTGGAGCTGTTTTGACATACAATCCTGTTTCTCCCTACTATAGCAAAACTTACCTCGCTATAGCGGTCATAATATGCCCACTATAGTGGATACCTCCTTCCATAGCGGACTATGCGAATATCAGAGATTTGAAAATTCCATTTTTCAAAACAGACCTCTTCTTGGAAATACTTGTACCCTCAACTTGTGATTCCACCTCTGGCCCAACATCCTTTTCAATCTCCACCACAACCTTTTCTCAACATGATTCTAGGGTGGGGTGGGGTCACCTGCATTGGCCCAGCCACTTCCCGAGCTCCACCCCTAGCGGGTGTTTCCCTCTGTCTTCCCCTTCCCCTGCCCCTTCCTCTGCCTCACCTTTTCACTTCCTCGTCCACCACTGGAACTGGTACCCTACATCCATTGCCTCTTGTATAAACCATCTTCAGAAGAGTGAATAAGGTTGGATACCAATTTAGATCACGAGATACTAATTGGAATCAAGTTATAACACGAAATAAAGAAGAGATAAGAGAAATTTCCTAAATTCATGTAGTCTCTTGAAGAAATGTACAAATGCCTTCGTATTATTTTGCAAAACTCTACTAGACCTATTTTGGAACAACGAGATCAACAAACCTAGGGATATGATACCAACTTTGTCACAATCCTAATCCAATGTGAATGACACCGAAACTTATCCTCAGTAGGAGAACCAACTAATTACTAACATGTAGTCCATTAAACAATAGAAATAAATATTTTTAATACCAAAAACATATTCATTAGAAATAAAATCAAAGTCTTAAAACAACCTTAGAAAAACCCATTAGAAATTAAAAGTCGTGTACCAAACTATGCATAGTCTAGAGTAAGAGGATACAACCCCAAAACAAAAAAGCAAATCTAAAGAGTCTGAGTTTAAACAGAAGGACTAAGAGATAAAGAGGAATCCATGAAATCCTGGGAAAAATAGCTCACCTTTGGACTCGGTTAGCATTGGAATCACAGTTGAGGTCGCAAAGCAGTTGCCTGAATATGCCCAATACTCAACAAAGAAAGAGAAAGTGTAGTATCAGTATATAACCACTGTGTACTGGTAGGATTGCTGGCTAGCTCCAAATGTATGAATTTAAACACAAAACTAAATTATAGTACAATCAAGACAACATATACATCAACTAAGTCATCAATAAACCTGGTCTCTCAGCCACCAATCCCGACTTAACAATTACATGAAGCATGTCCCACATGACAATTACATGAAGCATGTCCCACATGATCACAAACGTGCTGGTTCACTCAAGAAACTAACATATAATAGAACAGCCAAACATGTACCATGTGTAATACCTGAGCCAACCATTAATAATTTGTACTGGCATGGCACCATACCACGTATGATACCTGAGCCAATCGTTATACGTACTAGATGTGGTACCCGAGCCAACCATGGGAATATAATGTACTAAGTGAGGTACCCGAGCCAACCATTAGTCACACTAACACAATTACAATTATTATGAAATACAACGACACTTGTAAATACAAGTAAACAAATCACATTCGTTGCATGAGATTGTCAATAATTTATCATTTCACATTCAACCCTTATGTTTTTCCCAACATGCGTTATACAAGTTTCACTATAGAGATAGGTAACATGCATACATACATAAACTTGGAAAAAACAACAACAATCACCTACCCCGAATCAAGCCTTGGAAGCTCTATTGAACTTGAGTCTTCCCCTTGTTATGAATCATGGCTTGTTCTAGGTCTATGAATAACAATATAACATATAATTAAATCAACATGTCCTAATTATTCCAAAATTATAACTTAATCCTAACCCAGACCATTCTCATGATCATATCACCCCAAACCAGGGTTTCTCCACCATTTATTCAACCAAAACCCTCTCATAAGGCAATTACCATATATTCTACGACCTAAGAATCAAATTACCAAACTAAAAGAGTAATTAACTTACCTTTACGATGATCACAGTGAAAAATAGAGAAAATTCACCCATGTTGCCCTTTCTCTTCCCAAAATGTGTTTGCAGAAATACAGAGTAGTTTGGGGGAAATTTCATCATAAATTGTGAATTGCCCCACTATAGCAGCCCCAACCCACTATAACAACACGATCATAGCAGGATCACCAGCTATAGAGGAAATTAATTCACTAGCTATAGTGGTGTGACACCCGTTGTGGCAGCTTGCATGGGACATAAACTAGGAAATCCTTCCAAAAGTCCCTATTTCGTAACACACCTTTGAATATAATCTCGATGTTCTAAACTAACTCATTCACACCAAGTTTGATATCGGGAGTTCTACTCACTCAAATTCGATTTCAAAAGATCCTTACGGACTACTTAATTTCTTAGATAATAGAAAAACCAACTCAAGCTTAGGCATTTTACCCAATTTTTTCCCATATTCCTCTAGACCTCACCTTCCTAAAATTTTGTCTAAGACTGGCCTAACCGATCTAAAATCGCAACTGGAGTTTCCTTGTAGGACAACTCCTCTGTGATCCGAACATCCTCAACTGGGACAACCCGAGAAGGGTCTCCTACGCACTTCCGTAGCATCGATACATGGAAAATTGGATGAACAGATTTTAACCCCGAATGCAATTCTAACTCATAAGCCACTCGTCTTACCCTTCGAAGGATCCGGTATGGCCCAATGAATCTTCGACTAAGCTTTCCCTTTTTGCCAAATCGCATAACACCCTTCATAGGCGAGACTTTTAAGAATACCCAGTCATCGACACAAAACTCTAAGTCCCTTCGTCACACATCTGAGTATGACTTCTGTCGGCTTTGAGCTGTTAGCAACCTCTCTCGAATAAGCTTAACTTGCTCCACTGTCTGTTGTACTAAGTCGGGTCCAATCAACCTTGACCCACCTACCTCGAACCATCAAATGGGGGATCTAATTTTTGCCCATACAAAGCCTCATAAGGTGCCATCCCGATGCTGAAATGATAACTATTATTGTATGCGAACTCTATAAGAGGCTAGTGGTCATCCCAACTTCCTTTGAAATCTAGCGCACACGCCCGTAATATATCTTCCAGTGTCAAAATTGTGTGCTCAGCCTGGCCATTTGTCTGAGGGTGAAAGGTTGTACTAAGATTAACCTGTGTCCCCAGTCTTTTCTGGAAGGACTTCCAGAAGTTAGCGGTGAATTGTGCTCCTCTTTCAGAAATAATAGATACTGGGACACCGTGTAGCCTAACAATCTCCCTAATATAGAGCCCTGCATAGTCTTCAGCCGTAAAAGTAGCCTTGACTGGTAAGAAGTGGGCTGATTTTGTTAGTTTATCAACAATTACCCAAATAGAGTCAAACTTGCGATGCGATCGAGGTAACCCTATAATAAAATCCATATTAATTGCTTCCCACTTCCACAAAGGAATGGCTATCTCCTGAACTAGCCCAACGGGCTTTTGGTGCTCAACCTTCACCTGTTGGCAGTTAGGACACTGTGCCACAAACTCAGCAATATCCTTCTTCATCCCGTGCCTCCAATAGATCTCCTTAATATCATGGTACATCTTCGTCGAACCAGGGTGAATAGAATAACAGAAATGATGTGCCTCTTCCATAATCTGATGCGGAAGCCCTGCAACATTCGGAACACACAATCGACCACTATATCTAAGGACTCCATCTCTTGCTATATCAAATGCTAAAGTCTGTTGATTCTGAGCCTTGGCTCTGAGCTGCTCTAAGCTAGGATCCTCTTGTTGCCGTGATTTTACTTCTACAACTAGAGATGATACGGCTGTGTCCTGAATTGTTACCCCACTATCTTCTACCTCTAACAATCTGACTCCCAAGCTAGCTAACTGATGAAGCTCTCGTGCTAGCTCACGCTTCTCAACATCTAAATATGATAAACTACCCATAGATCTTCGACTGAGGGCATCATCTACCATATTTGCCTTTCCTGGATGATATAAAATGTCCACGTCGTAGTCTTTCAGTAACTCAAGCCATTGACGTTGTCGCAGATTTGACTCCTTTTGTCTAAAGATATATTGAAGGATTTTATGATCTGTGAAGATGTCAACATGAACGCCATACAAATAGTGTCTCCAGATCTTTAGCACATGCACAACTGCAGCCAACTGTAAATTGTGGGTCGGATAGTTCTTCTCATGCTTTCTCAATTGTCTTGAAGCATATGCGATAACCTTACCATGTTGCATTAGAACAGATCCCAACCCAACACCAGAAGCATCACAATACACCGCATAGCCTTCTGAACAGTCTGGCAATGCAAGAACTGGTGCTGATGTCAACCTGTCCTCATCTCCTGGAAACTATGCCCGCAAGCCTCAGTCCACTGGAACTTAGCTGCTTTTTGAGTCAGCTTCGTTAATGGAGCTGAAATTGAAGAAAACCCCTCTACAAACCTTCTGTAGTACCCAACTAACTCTAAGAAACTACGAACCTCAGTCGGAGTCATGGGTCTGGGCCAAGTATTTACAGTCTCAATCTTTTGTGTATCAACCGCAATGCCTGTATCTGATATAATATGGCCTAAGAAAGCTACAGAGTCCAACCAGAACTCACACTTAGAAAAGTTTGCATAAAGTTCTTGGTCTCTAAGAACCTGAAGGACTGCTCACAAATGATTTGCATGCTCATCTTTTGAACGTAAATACATTAAAATATCATCAATAAATACAATCACAAACAAGTCTAGATACGGCCTGAATATACTATTCATCAGGTCCATAAACACTGCTGGGGCATTAGTTAATCCAAAAGACATTACCAAGAACTCAAAGTGTCCATATCTAGTTCTAAAAGCTGTCTTTGGAACGTCTGTATCCCGAACTCGTATCTGGTGGTACCCTGATCTTAAATCAATCTTTGAGAAACACTTAGCACCTTGTAACCGATCAAACAAGTCATCTATCCTAGGAAGGGGATACTTATTCTTTATAGTTGCCTTATTCAGCTGTCGGTAATCGATACACATTCTTAGTGAGCCATCTTTCTTCCTTACGAACAACACTGGTGCACTCCATGGTGAAGCACTAGGCCTAATAAAGCCTTTATCTAGCAAGTCTTTCAGCTGATCCTTCAACTCCTTTAGCTCAGCAGGAGCCATTCTATAAGGAGGGATAGATATGGGTTGTGTACTTGGTAGCATATCGATAGCAAAATCAATTTCCCGTTCTGGAGGGATACCAGGGAGTTTGTCTGGAAATACATCTAGAAACTCATTAACTACCGAAATAGACTGAAGAGTCGATGATTCTGCATCTATATCATGAACGTGAACAATATGATAAATACAACCCTTGGTAATCATCCTTCTCGCCTTAAGATAGGAAATAAACCTACCTTTCGGCGTTGCTGTATCGCCTTTCCATTCCCGAACTGCCTCTCCTGGAAAGTGGAATCTAACAATCTTTGTCCGGCACTCAACATTAGCATAACAAGACGCTAACCAGTCCATACCCATAATGACGTCGAAATCGACCATCTCTAATTCTACGAGATCTACAAAGGTCTGACGGTTGATAACTTCTACTGTGCAACCTCGATAGACTCTCCTGGCAACAATAGACTCACCAACTGGTGTAGATACAATAAAGGGTCGATTTAATGACTCTGCTACTATACATAACCTCCTCGCAATAAATGGAGTAACATAAGACAAAGTAGATCCAGGATCTATCAAAGCATAAACACAATGGGAGCAAACAATCAATGTACCTGTCACAACATCTGGTGATGACTCTGAGTCCTGTCGGCCGGTTAATGAATATGTACGGTTCTGTCCATTACCAGAACTAGATGCTCCCTCTCTGCCTCCGCCTCTACTTCTACGTGCGGAAGTATGTGGTCCACACCCTGTAGACTATGCTGATGAGGAGGAACCTACTGCTGACCTGGTCGACTGACCTATGGTAAGGCAGTTTCTCCACCCATGCCCCTCCTGTCCACAAGAAAAACAACTTGTGGAACCCTGTCTGCACCTCCCGAAATGCATCTTACCGTAAGTAGCGCAACGCGGCAGGGATATCCTAGCCTGGCTTGAACCCCTCTGCTGCTACGAGCCTGATGCTCGTGAACCTTCACCTGGGCCTGACTGTTCCTGACGATCAAATCTACTACCCTGGAACTGCTGTGGTGGAGGTCTATATGGCCTAATAGAATATCGAGGTCTGGGATCACCCTGAAAATCTCCCTGCGAACCAGCGGGCCTATCCCTCTTCGTCTCTCTCGATCCTCTCACTCGTATACTGTAGATGTCGACGATCCTCTACGCCCTATGCAAAGGCCTGAATCCACGAGATATCCATATTATCATTTAGCGCAGCGGTAGAACAAGCCTCGATATAGTCTGAGTCAAGCTCTCCCACAAATCTATGCACCCTATCATGCATTGTATCAACAAATGATGGTGCATATCTAGCCAATGAATCAAATCTCAGCCCGTACTTTCAGACACTCATGCCACCCTGTCGGAGGTTCAGAAACTGGTCCACTCGGCCATCCCTAATCTCTCGAGGCAAATAGTGATCTATGAAAGCTTCTGTAAAGCTATCCTAAGTGGGCAGAGATGTATCTTTTCCCCTAAATCTCTCCCAACTTCCATACCACAATACTGCAACATCATGCAATCGAAATGCTGCTAACTCAACTGACTCAATCGCTAAGGCATGCATGACTCTGAAGATCCTATGAAGCTGATCAACAAAGTGTTGAGGGTCTACTCTGCGATCTGTCCTTGTAAACTGTGGAGGATTCAAGGCAAGAAATTCACGAACTCTCGAACTTCCGGGCCCTTCAGAAGGTCCGGCAACATCTGGCGCAACTGGTTGGCACTGTGCAACTACTAACTGTGCTAACATACATACTGCACTCTTAAAATCCTAATAAGATGGAATAGGAGGAACTAGAGGTGGTACTGCTGGTGGAGCCGGAAGTCCTGTAGCCCTCGGAGGCTCCTGATGCTGTGGAGAAGCTATAGGGTGCTGAGAAAATGTCTCCCCTGGGTCACACAATGGGCTACCTCCACCTGTAGTACCTTATCAGTACCCTCGCTTGCAGTTGTATCTAGCCCCTGGCTAGTTGTGGTCTGTCTAGTACCAATCATCTCTATTTGCACACAAGTATCAATTATAAGCCAGAAACCTCAACCCATAAGACACCGCTCTATAGCACGAGGTGAGCAAAATAAGGATAGTTATTCTAACATGCCCGGTAGCTTCTTGCTTATCGGATGTGGTGCAGAACACATTTATAAACAAGACTCTACTATATATGGCTTCCAGACTCCCTAGGATACGACGTTGCTCTGATACCAAATTTTTCACGCCCCAAAATTGAGGGGCGCAACTGGCTCCTAATGCCAAAAATTAGGCCCGAGCCGACCCTGCCGAACCGTTTGCTACTAGTGCATGGCAGCCACACACAATCAAGAAAACAAACAAGTATATCTCAGCTTAAAACTCAGCCCTCGGCCGGCAAGGCCCCTGTCAACTGATCTATAAAAGAAATAGCTACTCCCAGGAGATCATATAAATAAATAGCCAACTAGCACAGAACTCCTGATTGAGCCGTCGAGGCCACCATGATATCTATACCAAAACTAAAAGCAGGTATCTATCAATACAATACATCAAACAACTCACAAGCTTCAGCAAACCAACAACATAGGCCAGTATGGCCATAACGTAGCTATACACCCCACACATTAGTCTGCAAGTCTCTAAGAGTAGTAAATATAAGAGGGACAGGGCCCTAGCCTACCCATAAAGATATATACAACAAAAGGTAACAAACCTCCCAACTCTGGCAGCTCCGGAGGAAAGGGGCTAGCCAACCGGATAAAAGTCAATCCTGCTACTGAGGAGGTCTACTCGGTCGGTAATCAGGACCTGCATGCATGAATGCAGTACCCCCAAGGCAATGGGGCGTCCGTACAAAATAATGCTCAGAGTATGAAAGGCAATAGACTATGATGAGGTATCCTGATATACTGGAATAATCTGAGAAATAAATCAAGGATAAGATAAGTGTATTGACCTGCTCCTAAATCTAAACTTATCAAAAACAATAAAACAACAACCTAACCAACTCCCATAAGCTTGGCAGGTACAAACAGCACACAAGACCACCTACTCAGGCCCCCATAAGCTCAGAAGGGGTCAATCACCCTATATACCCCTATCGGTAGTCCCCTAGCCCCGTAGGCAATCACGTAGCCCTCTTAGGCATTAATATAGCTCCGTAGGCAGCACATAGCTCTCTTAGGCATCAACATAGCTTATAGACAACTCATAGCCCTCTTAGGCAACAACACGGCCCAGTAGGAAACACATAGCCTACTTAGGCGTCAATATAGCCCTGTAGGCAACTCATAGCCCTTCTAGGCATCAATATAGCCCCGTAGGCAACTCATAGCCCTTTTAGGCATCCATATATCCTTGTAGACAGAACATAGCCCTTCTAGGGATAGATCACTTTCCTGCAGCTAACCACAATAGCCCCAAGGGCAACAATAACAATCCAATCGCTAAAAGCGAGAAATTTAGTTATAAGCAACCTATACAAATAGCCTCTAAGTCGTGTCTAACATAGGGACGCTACTAACTGAATAAGAATCCCGACAAAGGAGGATTATATCAACTCGAGTAGCCAACAATCAACAATAATGGCTACAAGTGTAACAATGATAACAACCCAATTACATTGCTCCTAAGCTTTAAGGAAACATGTTGTAAGTAGGGAATAGCCTTAACATACCTTTTCGCTGAATTCACATGGCCTAACGACTTTTACTCATAACTCGCTTGATACTACAACAAGGTAGGACCATAATCAACACACAAAAATCAAAGATACCATGACAATACGATAAAAGATATGTATTTTCGTTGCAAATTGCTATTTGCTGCTTATAAAAGCTAGAGTCGATGAAAGAAGGGTCTTACCTCGATCTTAAGGTCGTAATACGCCTCAAAACCTTCAAATATATCCAAACCCTTGCTGTCCCAACACTAAAGTGTGATATGCTACGAAATCGATAAAATAAATTATACCACGATGATGAGCCCAACGCGTAAAACAACTTCCGTCCAGGACTTAAGTCGAGAAAATCTATACTTAGTTGATCCTAGAAATGGGTTTCTCTATTTTTTTTTTCTGGTTCTTAGCTAAAAATGAAGAAAAGGTTCGAAGAAGAAGATATATGTAAAGTGCCACCGACGTAGGACCCCACCTCATGTGCCTGCTTGTGAAGTTCCACAAAAACGCAAATATCTCTCTATTATGAATTCGTATAAAAAAATGGTTTAATGCATTGGAAACTAGACTCATAGACCTTCGATTCGATAGGTCGTGGGTCCCATAACTCTTTATACATTGGGAGAAAACCTCCGTGACATTTGTCCCAAATTTCAGAGAAATCTTAAAAAAGGAACTTGCAATAATTTCCGCCAACTTTTATTTTGCCACTTACTTAACTTCAAAACTTGAGATGCAACCCTTGACCACTTAAGATATGACATACCATATCATTTTTAATATATTACTCACCCTTCTTGTCTTTCCACGAAGATACGAGTTAATTTAGACGTTTTGAAAAGTCAGGGTGTTACATCCTTCCCTCCTTAGAAACATTCGTCCTCGAATGAAAAATCTGAGTGACGCGGTTCAGTCCTTAGGAGTTGCCAAAATTTAGGCAGTGTATCTTTTGTAGATGTCACTGTCCAAGAACCTGAAATGCAAAATTTATAACCTAGGCGTCTCATATGATGACATAAATAATGAAGCACTATAGCTCCACCATAACAGTGCGAGCAGATATACAACGACAAGCACAATAATAATAAGCAATAGTATATATATATATAAAATCAAATAGGTATATTACCTTATTGCCCTAATATAAATTGATATGCCATCACCCTGGGGTATGAAACAAGTGAGGATATTTGGACCTCATGCCATCCTCAGCTTCCCAAGTCACCTCTTCTCTATTCTTGTTTCTCCACAATACTTTAACCGAAGCCACCGATCTAAAATCGCAACTGGAGTTTCCTTGTAGGACAACTCCTCTGTGATCCGAACATCCTCAACTGGGACAACCCGAGAAGGGTCTCCTACGCACTTCCGTAGCATCGATACATGGAAAATTGGA
Source organism: Solanum acaule (assembly GCA_036250505.1). Classification (NCBI taxonomy): domain Eukaryota; kingdom Viridiplantae; phylum Streptophyta; class Magnoliopsida; order Solanales; family Solanaceae; genus Solanum; species Solanum acaule. The sequence continues at coordinate 40,672 of JAJOOR010000425.1, forward strand.
TGAACAGATTTTAACCCCGAATGCAATTCTAACTCATAAGCCACTTGTCTTACCCTTCGAAGGATCCGGTATGGCCCAATGAATCTTCGACTAAGCTTTCCCTTTTTGCCAAATCGCATAACACCCTTCATAGGCGAGACTTTTAAGAATACCCAGTCATCGACACAAAACTCTAAGTCCCTTCGT
>JAJOOR010000426.1:0-99416 GCA_036250505.1 Solanum acaule
CCCCCCCCCCCCCCCCCCCACAAGCTTACTTGTTTATAATTGTAGCAAAAAGAGACAGAACTTCAGATTCCCTAGCATCAGGCACATTCCTTGCATAGTCACCTAAAACTGGGTCCATCATTGGCGGCACAAATTGTTTCCCGATGTGTGGTTGATCTTCAGCTTTGTCCAAAAATGTTTCAATAAGCTTTAATGTTTCCCTTTTTACCGAGCTGCCACACATCACATGTGTAAGAAAATGCATCTTAAGCTGGCAAGAAAAAGAAAAAAAAATGGAACTTACCGCAAGAGTTTCACAATGGATGTCCTTGAGGCATAGGGCCCTCCTTGTGCGATGCTTGTAGATATAAGCTCACTGTACATTCTGCAACAGAAAAGGTTCACAAAAAAATCACAAAAACCCAATAACTGTCGAAAAGTGGGAATATAATGGTACAGGTGACCACCTAAACATCAAATACATGCAATCAAGTTATAGCGAGACATCTAAATATTTTGAAAACAAAAATCAAATAAAGAAAAAGAAAGTATGATACCAATACCTATAAACATTGAGCATGTCCAAGAAGATCAGAGTAATTTGAGGTAAGAAATAAGTTCCAAGTGAGCTAGCAGCACTAGTATTTGTCTGCAAGGCAAAAGAAAATGCACCAGAACCTCATGCTCAGAATAGGAGTATTTTAATGCAAAAGGTATTGCTGAGTAGGATAACATTCTAAACAAAACAGGATACGAAGACTGATTGCCAAAACTCTGTGATCCCAGCACAAGCCACATGATTTGATTGACGTTTGAAGTAATAAACAAAGTTGTAAAATACTGATTTGCAAATAACATGTATGTCCAAATGCCTACTTTTTTTTGAGAAAAGGGTAACTTTGTATTCATACAAAAAATTCATCACCCAAGAAATGATGAATTGGAAACTTACATCCCATAGTGTGATGGGTCCACCCCATGTCCAAATGCCTACTTAATTTAGTTTACAAAAGAAATATAAAAGGAATAGAGACTACTAATGAGAAACCTGCATCAGCAAGCCCAGATATAGTGTAGCTAGCTTGTGTAATAAATCCTAGTTAATATCTTCATAAAGACATGACAAACATACTACATTTTGCGACTACATAGTATTCAACAGAGAAACTCTTAACATGTGGTTAAACTTAAACTGGCATGCTTCGAGTCTAAATCACCAAAGTTAATACTCAATGATTTGAAAGCAAATTAGCCTCGAAATATTGTTATTTTTAAACTGGTAAAAGAGCCTTAAAATAATATTGTTTTTTAACTTAATATTAAAAGGAAAAAAAAACATCCTTGACATTTTGGTTTTATTAAATGATAAGACATTACAAAATGAAGCACAGAGTTTGTAATTGCATGCAAATCAGTCACTTTACATCACAGTAAGAAGCTGAGGAAATCTAACATTCTATCTACTGTATTAACATCTTCTAGTCTACACCAAAAATCCAAAGACATACATTTCTATTTCAATATATGTATATTTTCACATTCTCTTTCAAAAATTGTTGATTTCTTTTCTTCCAAATAACCCGCTATAAGCAGAAAGGACTGAAATGTTGTTTTTAAAACTGTTAAAGGGGCTTTGAAATAGATTTTAAAAAAAAATAACTCAAACCAAAGGCCTAAATAGAAATAATAAGAAAACAATGCTTGATGAAAGTAAATAGGAGGTTCGAACTAGTAAACCTCTTCAAATTAACGGAAAGGCGTAACCGCTGGACCAAGAATGCATATCTGATAGGTGCTGATATTCGATATTATACTATGTTTATCTTCAAATATCATTTATCACCCAATACTTAATGAAATAATCTGAAGTAGCGGTGACGGATATAAAAGGTAACCTGCAATATATTTAGAACAGCTCGAATAACATCTTGATCTTTCAGGTAGTCCACACTTTGTCGTGCTTGTCCTATAATTTCATTCCATCTCTGTAAAAAATAAATGTTCATAAGCCACAATAATATGTAGTGTAAACTCCATGAGTAATCTTATGTGGCGCCTCCAATGAAGGCAAAAAAAGATATTAGTATGCAAAAACAGATGAATAAACAAACAAAGTGATGGATAGCATCCAAATACATCTAATCTAGACCATATGTCAGTAGTAGCCGCTTACCTGATTTGGAAGCTCCATCAACCTCTGCAGATACTCATCTCTTTTTTGGGGATCAGGTTCTGCTTGAATCATTTGACCAACCTAGTAAAAGGACACAGAAATCCTTTCAGCATAAAAGATTAAGTCCTATTCCTCAGTTTCCATTTTGAATCTTCTTAAGTTTGTTTTGAAAAGAAAAACACATTTCTATATTTTTGGAAAGTCTTCAACTTAACCATTCCATTTTACCCTTTAATGACTTTAAGAATGTTCCAAAAGTCTTTCATTTTTAAACTTAGTACCCAGTCAAATACCGCCATATAGAACAAGGCAGAGGCAATTTAAAACATCTAAAGAAACAAGTAAAAAGAAATGAAATTTATTCACTAGAACAAAAAACTCTTACAGATTCGTAGAAGGTATGAATCTGATGAGGTTCTAAATCTGCAATGGTTGTGGGAAGAGTGGTTAAAAGTTCTGAAACAAATGGCTCATTTTCTCCAACCTGAGAACAAGACAGTAAACAGTACCAGATCAGTGTTCAGTCATTTTTTCACCCTTGTATCTTCAGAAGAAACTGATGCTATTGACAAAATATTCTATTACCTGGACTACAACAAACTTGCGCTTGCATTTCTGAACAATTTTCAAAAACGTATCACAGGCCATATCCTAGAGAAAAGAGACAGAAGGTCCTCAGGAACAGGAATGATGGCACAACAATGAACAATAGCATATAAGCACAAGAAAATAGTTGATTGCAGTCCAGTGTTTTAGGCCATAACGTGAAACAAGTACTTGAACACTCAGTGTGCAAATCATTTCATCACTTATTTGGAGACCCAATGCCAATAAACAAGGAAAGACCTGATTACTGATACCACATGGCATAATTCCATAGGACTCCACAATGAAATCACCAAATGATTACCAGTTTTATACGCCACAACAATTGGCAATAAGTGAACCAACCACTCAGTAACTAGAGGGCAAAGCAAATTCCAACAAAGATAAACAGTAAAACAGCAGCTGAAAGCTAAATCATTAAGAAGTAGTAACCTGCACTCCAGGATGTGTTTCATGCATGAACTCGAACAATTTGTTCACAACAGTCTTCAAGAACTTCCAATGAGCTCTCAAAAATCTAGGATATTGCCCAACAACATACCTGGCAGTTGATCAAAACAAGTTGTGACAACATTTCTTAATTGAAAGAATACAGAGTAGCTGTATGCCATACACCATCTATAAAAATTAGTAAAAACAGCATTCTGGAGAAGATTAAATTTGTGATTTTTTGAGAGAGGTAATTGTAAAACAATGAATAATGTCGAATTAGATGCACTGAAAAACTTCTGGCAAAGAAAATAAAAACTGGCAAACGGCAATGACATCACATCCATACATTATATTGCTTGCAATTACGGCCTTGTTGTCTTTTCCTTTCGTGATTTCACATAGGTTAAGCAAATCGCGTATCACCATGACAAGGAATCTGTTCTCCTGCCAAAGTGAACACAAGGAAAAATGTGAAAAATCAAAATCTTAGCATTCAAATGATAGAAAAATTTGGTAGTATTGTTCAGTTTACAGCAAGAAAATAAAGATGCACATAGAAAACTTCAGTAAAAATGACAGCATGAAACAGCAGTTAGGATGTTCTCTTGAATCTTGAAAGCAAAAAGTTGCACAACCAAACTAATATAAGCAAAATACCTGCTCTTCCACCATCGACCCAGATATGGAACCAATTGCCCAACATAATGTATTTAGATTGTTCCACGACCAGTCCTCGCCATTGAGTTGGTTGCTAAGTTTCTTCAGCATCTGAGTGATACACGAATATGAAATCTTAATGAACCTCGAAAATTAGCAATTGTCCACCATGAAACATTTTTGCCCGAAACACCGTGTCAAAGAAAAGAAATAGTAGCTAACAGCACTTGGAACAAAATCAACAAACTTCAATCGCAAGTAAAGGTTAATCAAGCCAAAAGCAATTAGCAACAGCACTTGGAAGTAGGTTGAAGATAAATAAATGAACAGCTTAACTATAACTAGGTCGTTGGAAGCCTGGAATATAAGACAAGTTGCAATTAACCAAAAGGCAATAGAAATTGCTAAGACCTCCTATACTGTAGTTTGCAAATAAGGATAGAATCGTCATCTCGACTAATTCTTCAGCAGATCAGGGATTTATGCATTTAAGAGCTCTCCAGCAATTAACCATAAAATCACCATAATTGAGAAACCCAAACCATCTATTTCTAGAGTAAACTCTTTGATGCTAATTAGCCATCCAGAAAAGTACGATATGAAAATTCAGAACCGATACGAGCTTAAAGAACATTTAGCATGCTACTTCAACTACATTTATTCAAGTCACAACAAATTTGATGGCTTTAAAGGAAGTGTACCTGCTTTTCAGTATCGTCATGATCAAGATGTGACAAGTAGATCAGAGTTTCCCTCATGATCTGCAAAATTTAACATCATCAAACACGTAAAAAGAGGACCCAACATTGCAAAACAAGAATCAGGCAAAATGCATTCCGCCAAATATAGCATGCATCTCTTAAATTTACTCCAACCCAACAAGATCCAAAGAATGTCAATCAAATTCAACAGGTTATTCTGTAAGAACTAACAAGATAGATACCTTGTATTGCACAAGGACGTCATTGTCCTTCATTGTTTCACGGACAATGTTTCCATTTTCATCTTCGACAATGAGAACTTCTTCAGGTTTTGCCATGCGAGATATCATAAGTAACCTCAACTTGGACATTGGACCAGAATAAAGTTGTCTCCTCTGCATAAGTTGCGCTCCAAGACCATCATTCATGCCAGAAAGCAGTGGCATCTGCTTAATTAACACAAAAGACTTGCACATGAGCAGTTTGGTTTTTGGAGAGTTCTAGGCAAAAAGGATCCAGGTGCCTTGTCATACCTGAAGCCCCATCAGGTTTGCAGTCATTGCAGGATTATCAAGATTATGATGTGCTGCTTCAAACAGCTCAAGAACTAAGGAATTCCAGTAGTCCAAGCAAACCTGCCAAACCAGACCTTAGCAATCACACACTACCAAGAAAGTTTTTGAATCACAAATAAACAGTGGTGCAATACCTTAAAAACCTCTGTATCATCCACATACGAGATATTAATAAGATACTCAAGCCCCAACAAGAGGGCACTTATATTCTCTTGTGATGATTCTAGCACCCGTATATGAGACTGCATACAAAGTAGCTTGTAAGAGACAACGCTGACTACTACATTCCAAAATCATATTGCCCAATACACAACTTCAAAGTGAATGTTCTCGTGTCGTAAACACAAAGTAAAGAAGCTTGCCTTAAAAAATGATGTAAAAAACAGAGCCAGATTCTGAATGAATGCCTGGATAAAGGAAAGAAAAACATCAGTTTACAAGTGAATACAACAGTAAACTAACAATTCACTGTCTCAAACAAACCTGTTCTTCGTTGCTTCCATTTGCATACGCCTCTGGAATGTTTGTATTAACTGGAAGAACACTCTATACATGTGAAGAAAAATCATCAGATAATGAGCACAATAGCACAACCATAACTAGCCAAACATTAAGGTATAACAGCCTATATCAACAACACTAACACCTAGAATGGCGGATGAATCAAGTTCAACTGCAAGTTTGGGCATTTTTATTAAGCGACTGAGTCTACAGCAAATTTCCAACTTAGGTATCACAATAACTCTATCCTTCGGTAAATTGAACGTGATGTTTTACTAAATCCATATAGAACAGCAAACTCAAACACATCATAGCATCTTCTAAAGGACAAAGTCGACACAGACAAAAGTATCTAGACAAGACTAGAATGAGCAATTTAAAGAGGGCCTTCATTCTGTCAACAATAGAACAATAACCTAGTCAAAAAAGTTGTACCACCTTTGCTTTAACCATTGTCCTAGAAAAGTACTGAGGGATCGTTTGGTACGAGGGATAAAAATAAATAGTCATGGGATAAGAAAATAGTGATGGGATAAAAAAATTGTGTCTTGTTTGGTTGCCATGTTTGGGATAACTTATCCCACCATTTATACCATAGTGATGGGATAAGTTATCCCAGGATAGCTAATCCCAAGATAGATAACTAATCCTGGGGTAACTTGTTCCCAACCAAACGACCCCTGAAAGTTTCACATAACTCCTACTTAGATTATACAACGTTTACGATAAGTGATGGTAACACAGCTGTTCCGAGACAGACCGGTATACAAATGTTATACATATTAGTAAACAAACCTAGACAATGATATGGTTCACAGCGGACAACACCAAACTATTCAACTTCCCCATGTAATATATCAATATTGACCACTATTATCAGACCAAATTTCCTCTTTGCAGTATGTCAGTGATAGAATGTCCTTCACAAAGGTTTTCATAAGACTAACATTCACCTTTAGAATATTCAAATTTATAAATTAAAAAAAAGACTATCTATTCATTCGGCACAAGGTCAACTAGCAACCCTCTAAAGTCCGTGGGAAAAATTAAACAACAGATATATTGGTCTACAGTGCTAAAGAAAATAGAAGGCATTCACAAAGGATGTGGTTGATACACAAATAAGGAGAAAAAGACACTTCCTGTCATCAATTCATACAACTATTCAAAATTTGACACACGGAGAAGCTTATGTAATTCTTCTAATAACTTGTACCAATGTCAAGACCAAGCAACCAATTCTAGGGAAAAACTCTCTTAAGGCTCAATTGAAAAACAAAGAGAAGGGTTGGCTAGATTCGGAGTAAAACCAAATAGCCTTACCCTGCTCAAAAATACAAATCCACTGTTAACTGTCACAAAGTTGACAGAGAAACTAAATACAGCTATACAACGATTAACCATAGACTGATTCCATCAATGATCTATGGTACACTCTTGAACCAATTAAATAAGAACAAAGCAACATCAAGGATTAATTAGCTCACCTGCAACTGCCCCATGAATATGGTGTACATCTTGACATACTGTTCGTTATAAAAATCCCCAAAATTAAGGGCAGCAACCTGCATTTTAACACAGAAACCAAAAAGTATACTGAATAACTACGGATCAATTTTACTGTTAAAAGAAACTCTAGTAGAGATCTTGTCATTATATACCTCTGTTAGACACTGAAGTGTGAGATTGCGATAAGATGGCATGGGGAAAAATTTAAGCAGTATTTCCAACTGTAATATGAAAAGACACAAGTCAGGCAGCACTCCTCAAACACGTCTGTATTAAGACAGCAAATTGTAGAACATGCTTCAATTAAAAAGATAAATGATAAGCAACCGAGAAATACAAACCAGTGTTGATTCAAAAATATAGCCAAGCGGAATCCATGAAAGGAAAGCATGCAGTGTAGCAAGCGTAGCCCTGATAAGCTCAGTTCTGTGGGATACTGATAGCACATACAAGCATAGCTCATGGATGAGTTGAAACTCGCTGTAAACAAAGGAACCAACGTCTTAGAAAGAGAAGTCTTAATTTATAAAAGGAAAGGAAGATATCTGACCATAATTCAAATGTGTGTAAAGATTATATTAGAAGACCCTCTTCTTTGAAATTATATCTAAAATCCATACGGTGTATAGAATCTTTTAATTCTTAAGTCAAAACCGCCTGTTTCACCCAAGCATAGTAGAAATAACCAGGTTTTAATCACATTCAGTGCTTCAAAAATATATATTTTTTAAAAAACAGCAGGAAAGAACAAGCCGTAAGTGTCTTAAATAAAAAGCCAATACAAGCCAAAAGAATAAAATACTCAAACAGAAAAACAAAAAGCAACACAAGCTCATGCATTTATCAGAAAGGAAGAGAACCAAATAAATTTATGTAAATAATCTTTCTTTCATAGAATGGAAAAGTATTTTCTACTGAGCTACAAAGTTTCACCAAAACAGTGATAACTCTTTACATACTATTTTCTTTTTTACTTTAGAGAACTCTTCAGTCTTCACCTCCTATTTTCTCTGGCAGCCAACCAAAGGGAAGTTCCAACAGTTCGGATTTCTCTACCATTTCCCTATTTCTACTTAGTTCCTTCTCATCTATTTTGCTGATTTTCAAATGGTAAATGGTTTCTAGACTCTACTCAACATCAGTATGTCAATGCCAATATTTGAGGTTATCCCATATATCAAACAATCCTATGTGGAAAAAATACCAAGTTAAAAATTAAACCAAAAAGAAACTCATACAGATATGGAATTGTACCTGTTTAAAGATTGTTTGAGCTCCTTGATCTTTTGTTGAGTCATTTCACCCCTTGAGAAATCGAAAACCTCCTCGCTGAGAAGCTGAAGATAGTAGTTTCAAGTTATCAAGGTGTACTTGATTCTAATGTTTTCATTGGAAGATGGAAATGAAGATGTAGAGAAATCTACCTTCAATATCGCCATGCAGTTTTCACATATTGTTTCGCTTGTCTTTGCAGCCGCAACTAAGTCAGGAATGAAGCTTCGCCATCTTGCAGGCCACTCGTGCTTCAAAATCTGAAAATATAAATGCCAAGAAAAAAATGAAATCTGAAAGACCCTTCAACTTCATGTGTAACTAACACGAGTCACAATCAATGATAATGAGGGTGCTGTGTGTGTGGCTCAGTCTACGTGTGTGTTCCTTTTTGATAAAGAGAGTGTTGTAGGTATTAAGAGTACCTGAACCAAAATTATGTTAAGCTTGCTAATATACAGCCTTTCCCGCCGGAGAGATGCTTCATCACTGGAAAGCTGAGCTCAATATAGGGATAAGCATAAATGACTCGGTTAATAAAATCCATGGAAACAGAAATTAAATTCAAGGTCCAAAAAAGTTGAAGAGAAATAACAAGAAATGTGTAGTTGTACCTTCACAATAACTTCAGAAATATAGTTTTTCATTCCATCTCGTTGTTCGACAGGCAATGCATTCCATCTATACTTTATTACACCTTCTAGAACCTGCAGGGTGAAGACAGTTAAATATCTTACTCAGCTTTCTGCCATATATAACTAAACTAGAAGTCCCAAACAAAACAACAGTTCTTTTTTTTTAACAGTTGCACAATAAACACCACCTGACAGCATCTCTATCTTGTTACTCCCTCAGTTTCAAATTGATTGTCAAGTTGCTTTGGCACAGAGTTTACGAAAGTAAAGAAGACTTTTGAATCTTGTGCTCATAAACTAAAGATATGTTGAATGTATCAAAATGTCTTTTAGTTTTGTAGTCTTAAAAGTGCCAAGTGAAAAGTTGAAATTCAAAGTTACCAAAAAGGGAAAGAGGCATTCTTTTTCAACGGACTAAAAGGGAAAGTAGGACAAATAAATCGAAACAGAGTTAAGTAGTTGTTAATACTCAAGACACAACTCTAGCATTCTGCTCCACATTATTTTCCAAAAAAACAAATTACTCAATTTAAACTTCCCAATTTTCAAAAAAGTTTCTATTTGGGTTGTCATCCCTCCCGCCTTATCTCCACAGTCCAAAAATAATTCTTGAACTTCACGCACGCACAGCTTAAATAGTGATAATTTCATACTCCCTTCGACTCAATTTATATGGCACGCTTTCCTTTTTAGTCAGTCCAAAAAGAATGACACATTTCCTTATTTGACAAAGATTTAATGACACTAACAAGATTTTACCCATATTGGGTCCTGCTTATACGGCAAAAAGTCCATAAAGATGTGCTTTTCAAGGGTAATTTTGAAACATTGCTAAGTTTTTCCATATTTCTTAAGCTCGGTGTCCAGTCAAACTACATCCCATAAGTGGGGACGGACTACGGAGGGAGTACGTGAATTACTTTTTTCGCTTGCATCAGTCAAAGTTCACCCTTACCAAAGAAAACATTAATCACAGTTAAACAGTTATGTTTAAAGCAATCTCAATCCTAGTAAAACACTGATACTAAAAATAAAAACACTAATCACAGTATAACAGTTAAACAATCTCAACCACATTTAAACACTGATACTTAAATTGAATAAAAGAGTCATAGCTGCAAGTTCAACATCACAAAGTACTGTAAAACTGACCTGCAAAGCGAAAAACTTAGTATTCAGGCTTTGTGTGCTCGATAGAATGTGAACCACTTGAAGCCACATATCTGGGTTATTTTGCAAATCGCGCAAAATATGGTCCGCTGCAGCTCTCTGCAAAGCAATACATATAGTATATGATTAACATAAGAACAGTGGAAATGTTTCCAAAGCTAGGCCTGACTGTTCAACAGAGGAATCATCAGCAGTGATAACATAGCAAACCAATTGACAAGCTGTATTTATGATCCTTCGGGGATAAGCTATATTTTGGTTATTCTCTTCAGTTGTTCATCATAATTGTTCCTTTTATCCCCAAAAAGCTTAATCTGTAATCTACATATTTAATTTGGAACAACAAACACTTTTTTTTATGACAAGGGAAACCCACCACCACTACCTTTGAGTGCGCATAGGTAAAACCCCTACTCCTATGCAATAGCTCACAAACCAAACAAAAGAGGTAACCCGCACTAGGCAAGCCCGGAAAAACAACAGCAAACACTTAAGATTTATTTTCTTCCGAGTCTAGCAGGAAATTGAGGGGTCCTCATAAATATCTGGTGGCCAAATATAAACAGATGCAAAACAGCAAAAGTCACATTAAATGCCAGATGGAAGTTTATAACACTTACCACTACCATTATTATTACTATTATTATTATTATTATTATTATATTATATTATTATTATTATAGTAATCCAGATGGAAGTTTCTATGGCTTATCACTATCACTGTTATTATTATAATCCAGGTGGAAGTTTCTATCGCTTTACGCTGTCATTAATGTTACTGTAATCCAGATGGAAGTTTCTAGCTTTCAGCTACCATTATTGTTATTGTAATCCAGATGGAAGGTGTATCTCACTTATCTTTATCACTATTGTTATTGCAAACCAGGTGGAAGTTTCTATCGCCTACCGATACCATTGTTATTGTAATCCAGATGGAAGTTTCTATTGCTCTCACTATCACTATTATTATTGTAATCCAGATGGAAGTTTCTATCGCTTATCACTATTGTAATCCAGATGGAAGTTCATATTGCTTACCACCATCCCTATTGCTATGGTAATCAAGTCTTTGAAATATTATTGTGACTTGGCTAGCAATGAGAACAAAGATTTTGCGAGTTCCACTCCTCAAACTGAATCCTCTCGTGTATGAAACTGAATTGTTATTCACAGAATCACACTAACACTCATAAAAGATTTTTGCCTTTTTTTTAAAAACAAAATCTGATGCTTACTAATTCACAGAATATAGACCCTGTTATTCAATTGGTGGAACTACAGCTGTATAAAGCATTCAAGTGAGCCTTATAGAAAGCAAAAGGCAATAGACATCTTTTTTTAAAGTGTTCTAGCAGCAACAAGCCATTATACACCGACAGGGTAACTAGTGCCATACTAGAGAACTGCTGAGTTAATTGTATAAGTACGAAAAAGGATGTACAGATGCCTTGCGTTTTTCTTTATACACGTAGTAGGTTTGAGAATCCTTCTAGTATGCCACTATCTACTTATCTTTACAATAACGAGATTAAAATGTGGGATACCACAGAGAAAGAACTGCCTACATCCAAAGCCTTCATTTTTTTCATATGTAGGTGAGGACTTTTCCCCCTTCTTGTGCAGATTTCTCTAACTCTTTACTTTTCTTTAAACCTGGGGTGAGGGTCAAAAAAACTGTAACATTGTACATTCCAAGCATCTGAAACTACGAATCCTTAGGAATTGAACAAACATTAGTCAATGTCTTGGTGACACCAACGAGTTCAGTAAAAATTACAGGAATGGTTGTCCATAAGCAATATAAATTCTTCAAATTCCCAAAAGGAAGTGACGCTTCCTTGTAAGCTACAACAAACCTAATGTTGCACTTATTTTAAGTGCTTTTAAGCCAAAAATAGCTTTTAACCACATTTGGAAAATTAATTTAATCTAAAAGGATAAAAACAACACAAAAGCCGCTATGACTGAGTAAAAAACTAAAAGCCAGTCCAAACAGAGCTCTTACAGCGCAACAAAAAAGTAAAAAAAAAAATGCATCCCCTATATAGAAAGAACGACGCCATTCTACTCAACTAAACACCAGCAATCAAAAAAGTTATGTCATTCCAAGCCATCGAAAACGAAAAACAGAAAATTTAACCAGCAATTGTCAGATAAGGCAGATAAATTGAACAAATGAAGAGCAACAGCAAAAATGCTCTCACCTCTTCCTTAGATCCGGTGCCATAGAAAGAAGCAACAGTAGCGTCAAGCAACGAAACATCAATGGGCTGACTCAAATCTCTCAGCTTCTCCGCCGCCATGGTGAGAACGGACGACCGAACGAACAGAGTGATAAACCCTAGAAGTAATCACAAGCAAAGCAGTAAAACCCTAGAAACGAGAATGAAAACCCTAAGCAAAGAAAAAGTGAGCGCCTCAATTGTTAAAAAGGTGTTTTCAAAGATGTGGATTTTGTAAAAAACATGAGTTTCTAGAAAGAGGCCAAAAGGGGAGAAAACATAAACAGAGAGACAGCTTCAATTTGACGCAGAAAGAGTATATAGAGAAATAATAGGAGAGTAAATATATATACTACTATTACTAAAGAGGGATTTGGGGAAGTTAATTTTCAAGCGCTTTTCCCTCCTCTCTTTTCATTTTTTGTTTTTTGTTTTTTTTGTAATTAGTGTGGGTGGGAGGAGTGTTTTTCGTCTGTATTTTTATATAATTTTTTGTTTTGGTTATATTTTGATTCGAGATTTGTCGGCAACCGCCATTTTATTTAGCAGAGCTTAGGTCTATGTAGATTCTATGTTCCACGGATTTTATTGTGTGGAATTAGAGTAAATATTGTAATTCTTGGTTGTCGTTACTTGAAAGATTAGTGAAACATGAGTGTTGTGACTGGATTGAGAATTGCAGTGTTATCTTCTTCTTTTTTCCGTCTGTGTTTTATGTTGAAGTTTGATTAATCTGAACTTGTGTATTATCAAGCTCATTTCTGAAGGTGACGATGTCAACATATTTTTTTTCGTATTCATATTTTAATTTAGTATAACGTATGCTTTGAAAGAAGCGTGTACAATTCGGAAAGAGTTTTAATTGATCAAAAGAAGAATATACTTCGATTGAGCCAAGGTTTTGGAAGAAGATTGTATTTTTTTTCTTTTTGATTTTATCCTGAGATGAGGTTTATCGGAAATTGTCATTTTACTTTTGAGGTAGAGCTTAGGTCTGCGTACATTTAATTTTCCTCCAATTTCATCGTGTAAAATTATACTGGATATGTCATTGTTGTTGTTTTTTCATACAAGGTTAATGAAACATGGATGTTGCAACTGTTTTGAGTGTTGTTGTATTACTTTTTTTTTGCCCGGTGTTTGACATTTATAGTGAAATTTGAGTAATTTGAATTCGTGCATTATCAAGCTTATTTCTGGTGGCAATGATGTCAACACAAAAAAATTGTATTCGATTTTTTAATCTAGAAAGACATGCTTTGGAAGAAGCTTGTACTGTTTGGGAGGGGGTTTTGATTGATCAAACGACAAATTTACTTCAATTTATAAGCACTTGGGCACAGTCGTACATAACATAGAAACTACTTTGAAATAATGGATAACTTTAGCTAGAATAATGGGGCTGCAGCGAAACTCCAGAAGAGGATAAATCGGCCACATTAAAGTTACCTTCTCGAAAAAATCGTTTGATATTCAAAAATTGTTAAACAACAGTCAAATAAATTTGTTGAGACTATACCGGCAGCTAAAAGGAACAAAAGCACAATCCTTAATACCTTAAGAAGAGGCCCACTAGCGGGAATAGTTAATTCACAGAGGGGCTTATCCGAAATATCTTGGTTCACTTACTGTGTAAGATTATTTGTTTTTAGAAATTTGATAACTTGAATCCTGGTGCTTGATACTCTGGCTCGAAAAAACTCTCGTAGTTGTATAATGGGCCAAAAATTGAGGGATCAAGTATAGAGCCGTGAAGAAGCAAGTTTATCCTTGCCCCGATCGGCAGTTGCTAGGTTTTTTCATCTCTTTTAAACTTTTTTCGATTTTCGATCCGAGCTGTATAAGGTAAAAACTCACCGTACATATGGTTCGGAGGCCGAGCCTCACCCCAGCAATAAGGGTACGGCTTAGGTTAACTAACACAAAAAAGATACAGTACACTCGACGATTGCCTTTCAGTTCTGAACTCCATATTGGAAAAAGAACGTTGTTGTTTGTGAGGTCTTAATCACATGGACCTACTTTTCATTCCCCATTTATGGGAATATATAGAGTCGAATTTAAACGTTGAAATTTTTAATTAAGAATGGAGGAATATCAATCATCTTACCATCGCTCATGTTAGTATGTTCCTAACTTTTGATACATGAAACGAGGAAAAGTAGAGGTTTTGCTTCACTATTTTTTAATTGATTATGATTTGTATTTATCAACTTCATGCTCAAATGATAAAGACGTAACAAAAATTGGATATTGAATGTGGTATTTATTATCGCTTGAATGTTGCAATGTCGCATCACTTTTTTCGTCTGATAGTTGACTTTCATGTCGAAATCTAATTAATTTGAATCCGTGTATTTTTGGACATGAACGTTAATGGACACGGGGATAGAGCAAGTGAAACGTGTCATTCGTAATGGAAGAAAAGATATCACCTATCAATTCATTTTTGGAGGCGATGCTATTAACATAAATTTATTCGTACTCAAATTTATTTTAGAAAGATGCATGCGTTGGAATAAGCTTAAATAGTTTGGAAACAATTTTGATTGTTAAAAAAAATAATCTATTTCAACGGATAAAGACACGCAGACATACATAACATAAAATTACACTTTGAAAGGGTAGACAAATAGCTAGAGCAACGGGTTCTATAGCGAACCGGATTACAAAAAAAGGAAAAATAGACCATACTATAATTGTCTTCTCAGGAGGTATGTTTGATATCTAAAAACTGCTAAGCAATTGTTGGACAAGTGGACAATGTTGGGTGAACCAATTTTTTTTTAATAGAGTCTGATCTAAATGTTGACTAGATAAACATTGAAACTTCTAACTAAGGATAGAAAAACACCAATCATCTTACCATAATCTATATTAGTATCTCTTGATAATACATATACTAGATAACCATATTTCTCCAAATTTGATCGTGTAAAGATAAACTATTTAGTATTTTTTTTACCTTTGAAATCAAACGAAATGTTCCTTAGCTTACTTCGTTGGCAAATAGATGACATTATTAAGTGACAACTAACATAGTTATCTTCCTTTATTTTCTCAAAATGAAAACTCACTTGTCATTCGTCATTTCAGACCAATAATTATTTTAATCAATATTGTGAATTTTTTGACGTTAGCTTCTAATTTGCCAGTTATGTTTGTTCATGTGAATTTAATTAATTTTATTTTAATAATTATGATGTCTATGTCAGCTTGTGTTTATCAATTAATTACACATGATATGTATTACCTCTCATTAATACGAGAATCAAATAATTTTATTCGGCAAAGATCATTTATAAGAGAAAAATCATCTGATACTTTTACCTCTGTTGAATTAAAACATGAAAATATCTGATTCTCAGTCTATTAACTTATTACTAAGTCACACTCGAAATTTTTATGTAATAACATTGCCTTTCTTTATTTTAAATGCTTTTAAGTCCGAATAAAATAAATTCAAGTTCTAAAAGAAAATTTAAAGTGGATAAAATTGAGAGAACAAATAAATTACATGTTCTATTGCATTAAATAGTCACACTCGAAAGTTTTATGTAATAATATTGTCTTTATTTATTTTAAATGCTTTTAAGTCGGAATAAAAATAAATTCAAATTCTAAAAGAAAATTTAAAGTGGATAAAAATTGAGAGAACAAATAAATTACATGTTCTTTGCATTAAATCGCCAATATGCAACTTCACATTTGAAACATTGATTCATAATTATAGACCTGTCTTGTAATTATATTTTTAAAAAAGTCTTATAATTATGCTAATGAGAGAAAACTTAGGACTCTTTGTAAATATATTTTTTAACCATATATTTTAGGTTTCCTTAATTTTTAAAATATACCTTTTTCTTACCATATATTTTAGGACTCCTTAATTATTCATTTTTCTGATGCCTTTGTTCATATATTCTCCTTTTATCATATATTTTGGGAATTAATTATTAATTTTCCTAATATATTTATCATATCTTAATAATCAAATTTCCTAATACCTCTTATCATATTTTTTCTCTTATTATATATTTTAGGACTCCTTAATTATTAATTTTCCTATTATATCCACCATATAATTTAATTATAATTTTTCCTAATATTCTACCATATATTTTAATTATTAATTTTCCCAATACCTCTTATAATATATTTTAGGACACCTTAATTACTAATTTTCCTAATATACCATATATATTAATTATAAAATTTTCTAATACTTCTTATCGTATATTTTCCTCTTATCATATATTTTAGAACTCCCTAATTATTAATTTTCCTAATATACCATATATCTTAATTATAAATTTTCCTAATACCTCTTATCATATATTTTCCTCTTATCATATATTTTAGAACTCCATAATTATTAATTTTCCTGATATATCTACCATATTTTTTAGGACTCCCTAATTATCATTTTTCCTAATATATCTACTATATATATTTTAGGACTCCTTAATTCTAAATACTATAGAGATAATTAATTAGTAATTTGAGGAAAATAGTAAATAACAATTTTATCTATTGTAGATATTTTAATGAAGGGCAAAAAGGCAGTCAACATTTCTAAGGAGCTTCATACATCTAATATAGTATTGATATATATAAAACATATAATTTAAAATATTTGTTGATTTTTAAACTAATAATAAAAATATTCTTATTATTATGAAGGTTTGTCATTTCAAAATTTTAATTAGATATATGGGAATTGAATTCAAACATACGGTGCAAATCGGTATTGAATTTTGAAGGTATTTAACTAAGTTTATAAGCTAATGGGGCAAAGGATCAAATATACCCCTGTACTATAGAATTAGTTCAAATATACCTCTCATTATACTTTCAGTTCAAATATACCCCTTATGTTATACTTTGACACATATATACCCCTAATTTTAACAGAGGGACACGTGTCAACTTAGGAATCAAATAACTCATCCCCAATTTTAAATACCCAATTCTTTTAAAACCCACCCAAGTCTTCCTTTTGTCATCACAGTGCAGACATGCCTTTACTAGGAGAGGAACATTTGTTAGAGATAGAACTTACTGCATGGGTGAAATTAAAGGATCTCAACTTGGGGCATTAATTTCTACTACATTTGAAACTTTGGAAATTTCCAGCACCAACTTCTCATGGAAAAGAGATATTAAAGTTCCGAGCAATTCAAAGAGATTGTTACATTACATAGTTCTGGATAATTAATCTATCAGATCCTTGAAAGACCAATGGAGGATGTATTTAGCAATTATGAAGAATACTGATTTTGGGAAGGCTTTAAAAGAGAAGATATTCCACGAAAACTGCTTTGGTTCAAACCAGGTCAGCGAAGGAAATAGGTTAAATAGGTGGATTTTAAAAGAATTGGGTATTTAAAATTGGGATGGGTTATTTGATTCATAAGTTGACATGCGGCCTCCGTTAAAATTAGGGGTATATATGTGCCAAACTATAACGGTAGGGGTATATTTGAACCAAAAGTATAACGAAGGGTATAATTAAATTATTTCCTATAATATAGGGGTATATTTGACCCTTTGCCCTAAGCTAATTGTATGAATTTATTTATATGTTTGATAAATCCTTAAAGTGCTTATAAATTAAAAAAATCATGCAAAAGCCGTAAAGTAAAAAAATCACCCACAACTTATAATTTTTTAACTTATGAGTATTTTTAGTAGAGATGTCAAAAAGGGCTGGCCCAGCCCCACCCGGTCCAAGCCTCGCGGGCCAAGGAATTTGAAGGGTTAGAGCAGGCTGACCCTTAATTTGAAAGGGCCTGAAAATACTCAACCCAACCCAACCCTAGAAGGGCCAAGGGCTGGGGCGAGCTAGCCCTTTTTTTTTCTTTTCAAACTTATATTTCTATAACACCAAGAAAATGAGAAGATTTTCAAATCAAATATGGCAAACAATGGTGTTGTTTCAATAACACTAGCAAAATATCTAGTGTAATTAACATGTATCTCGCATAGCAGATACACGAGCGAGATAAGAGAGTGACAAGAAAGACGGGAGGGAGGCGAGGGCGCGAGATTTATCTATGTATCCTAGATACATGTGAATCTACCTGGATAGAGTGTAACTAGAACAAACTAATTTTGAGTTCATATATTTCGAGATACATATATCTGGACATACCAAAATCCGGTAAGATTCATAATATTACAACATAGCGTGTATTTAAGTAATTAGATTATATACTAGTGAGATTATTGTAAGTTACTTTATAATAAAAAGTTTTGGTCCATGGGCTGACCCCGTCCCGACCCCGATCTAGCCTCAAGGGCCAAGGGCTTATATGGATCGGGCTTATAAGCCCTAGTTTCAAATGGGCTTTAAATTTTTTATCCCAATCCTACCCCAATAACAAGTTGGGTTGGGCCAGTCCCATGGGCTAAGCCCATTTTGATGGCTCTAATTTTTAGATTGAAATTATTATTTTATTCTTATTATTTTTTAATTCAAAAAAAAAATTATAAAACAATTTTTTTGACTTCTTCTCCGTTGCATATCCGTTATTCATCCTTTTCCGTACATAGATACTATTAAATCTACAAAACATTAAGGGCTCGTTCGATGTGAGGCATAAGGTATAAAATTATAGGAGAAAATATATGATTATTTTATCCCATATTTGGATGGAGGTATTAGGTAGTCATTGAATTAGTTATAATACCAATTTTGTCATAGTGATGAGATAAGTTATCTCAAATACATGGTGGAATAACTTATTTCAGAATAGTTATCATGTAATAACTTGTTCTCAAGCAAACAAGTTGTTTAGTTAAGATGTATTAAAGTTGTTTGAAACAACCCCTAAGGGTGTATATTACCATTTTTTATCGGATAAATACATCAATTGTTTATTATTTATTTCAACACTTTCATCTAAACACGTAACTATTTAATTATAAAATTTGTTTCAACACTGAACATGTTTTTATTGGCTAATTCAAACATGCTATTTATACGAATATTAATAGAGTGTTCGATATAGACATCTTCTAACTCATTTAAATGTTCGTTTAATATTATTTTTTTACCTCTTCCTAGGAACTTTCACTTTTTTACTCCGTAGTTGACTCAAACCCACAACTTTAGGATTGAAACTTGAGAGCGAGGAATACCGAGCAACTTCCTCATACTCAAAGTGCTATAAGCTAAAAATATATAAAAATCACAAGTTAATTATCCCAAACTTATTGATTTTCAGTTCATGAAAC
This sequence comes from Solanum acaule, assembly GCA_036250505.1. Lineage (NCBI taxonomy): Eukaryota > Viridiplantae > Streptophyta > Magnoliopsida > Solanales > Solanaceae > Solanum > Solanum acaule. The sequence continues at coordinate 19,672 of JAJOOR010000426.1, forward strand.
ACTTTTAATTTAACCAATCTTTTTTACTATTTTATCCCTAATATTTTTGCTAATTCCCAAAATACATTTTATGAAATATAATCTCTTCACATTTTCCATTCCACCCACCATTCATCCCTGTCCTTGCCAAAATAATAATTTTAGAATTATAATTTTTTTAAAAGAAAATATATCAAGAATGATGTTTTATTCAAAAAAAATTTCAGAAGAAGAGTTTATCAACACTTTTTATCAAACATGTCAAGTGTTTATTATTAGTTTCAACACTTATTATCGAATATATCAGATTGTTTATCATCACTTTCAACAGTCAACACTTTGATTCAAACACGTAAACACATAAAAGTCTTACCAACACGTAATACTTATCGGCTACGTATAATCAGCTAACCCAAACAGAATCTCAACTAGCGTTTTCCCATTGTAATCCTGTGAAATGTTCACATCCGTGACTCGTGATCGTTAGCATAGCAAACAGCGGGAATTTTGCCACAAATTAAAACTCAAATTTAAAGGTGTACTATATACTGAGATTGGAGTATAGAAGAAGTCAAGGTAAATAAAGAATAAGTGAAGTTAAAACTCACAAGGCGTACAAGATTTTTGACTTTTGAGAGAAATAATCAGTTGCTGAGTTAGAATACAACACTTCCCATAGTGCTCGAGAATTGTATAACTTTCAGAACCTCTTACAAATCCATTGCTCAAATGTTACTATTTTTAACTGTACGTTTGAACTTCAGCCTCCCCTTACCATAAATATACATTTATGCTAGCTTCATATTTCTGCACCTTCAGTTTGTCCTCGAGAACTCTATGACAAAATTGATTTTCCCTTACTATCAGAAATTCCTAAATCATCTGCTTTTTTTTGTGTGTTTGGATGCTCTAAAAGCTTGAGCTGGGTTTGCAGAACCTGATCACAGATACAGTATATACCAGTGGCATAATTGAATGAGAATTAAGCTCAAAGTGAGAGATTAAATGAATGCGTTACAGAAACTAGAGAGAAAAGTATCCTAATCAAGTATAACGCAGCCACGTGCATGATCACATGGTATATATCACATATCTGATATCTCATCTCATCCACCTATTAGCATTAAAATACCCCCCGCCCCAAAAAAGAAAAAGAAACTGAAATGAATGATAAGATAACTAAGCAAATAAAGCAAAGCTTGCAATGTCTAGAAACAGTACTTAATTTTTCCAGAATATTAGTTGGAAAAATCTACACAAACATACGTGAGTAGAATTGAACAAAAGACCACTTCGAGTTTCATGCATGTAGAATTGATTTGTCCATTGGAATTACCAACTCTTTTACAGAGTAATACCAAATGTATAATAGAGGCATAATAGATAAAGATATCAATCAAGCAGAGAAACTTAATACCTCAATTTGTTGCTGTAAAAGTATCTTATGGGCCTCAAGTTGAGCCTTTGGAATACCAAGGTTGTTAGCACCTGGATATTGAAAAGGGAAAAAACCAGATTGTGGATATTGAGCAAAGGGCATATTTGCTAATTGATTGTGCGATAATTGTTCATTCAATGCTCGTTCCCCATCTGAGAGCACATTGGCAGAACTGCCCACTGGACTATAGGAGGGAGGAACTGGAGCATATCCAGGAGACCTGCAAGCAAGACCCATTGATTCAATTTCCTTCCAACAGTTAAGAAACCTAACAAGAAATCCAGACTCCCTCTTCAACTGCCAAAAAAAGAAGGAAAAAAAACAGGAAGGGGGTGCACAGTAAAAAAGATGAACTTGAAGCAGCCACCTTCCACAGTACTCTGCATTGACAGTATATCACAGAACAAAGAACTACAAGTCAAAGACAACCCCCTTGTCAGTCATGGACAGCTAAATGAGCAGCTGTTAATAGGAGGTCCAATAGTTCCTAAGAAATTGACCCAAATAATGGATGTATAGGAAATGGCCCACAATCAGACTAGAGATTACATCACAATGCATAAAGGCATCTAAAAATGAATTGTGAATCTGCAAACAACGTCTCTTGTTAGCATCTTACAGTTTCATGCTCACTTTATCTCAAACAGATTTAAATTTGACTTTCCAAACTAATATGATGACACTTGAAATGGGTCTTTTTTAAATGTTCATTGAGGAGTATGCAAGAAGCACAACTTACTTATTGCAGTTTCGTAAAAATTGGAATAGGAAAAAAGAATCCCGGAGGTAAAGATGTAACTTCTGTACCATGTAATATGCTAACTGAATTTTCTTTTTAAGAAAGATATTAATTTGGTAAGCACAAGAAATGAAGGTTCAATGTAGCCATCCAATAATAATAGCAACACAGGGACGAAGAGAGAAAACAGGAGTTGACTTATCCAGAGAATTTAAGAACAAAAACCAAAACAGCTCTAAATTGCATAAAAGAGTAGTACAGTAACAGATTGCCTAGAATGTGGACGAAGCATGTATAAAAAAGCTGAAACTCCCTCTTGCTCATTTCCAAAATGAAATCCTATCTAATTTTACCCTGCCTGTATAAAGTTCCAAAATTACTTGTCACTAACAAGTAGGCTGAAAAACGAATATAGAGAGGTATGATTCAGCTTTTCACATCTGTAGGATGAGGAAAGGTCTAATAAATATGCAAAGCAAATAATCAATAGTGCATGTACATAAAAGATAAGAAAATCCATACCACGCTAGTGATGGTACAGAAGGATAAACATAAGACTTCTCATAAACTGCTGCCGCTGCTGCTGCAGCTTGGATTCTAGCTTGGTGCTGGCTAACATTATTACTTGGCGTGGTGTTTGCTTGTGAACCCTGAGATGCACTTGATCCACGGCCTGAGAAAGAATTAACAAAGTGTCCCACTCATCCATTACAAAAAAACATAAAAACATAAAAGTGTCCCTTCTCGGGTTTGGCTCTTCCAATGAGAATTTCAGCCTTTAGGTAAAAAAGCTAGACATACAATCACCTTTTGAAAAAGAGAAAAAGATAGAAATACACTCCACAATCAGTGACAACTACCAAGTATAAACCTCGAAATTAGAAAAAATTATAAAATAAAAACTATCCTCAAATGTCTAAGAAAATCCACCTTTGATTTTGAAATGACCTGTTATCAACTTGATTCACACGTTAGCACTTAAGCTACAATTTGATGCTTGACACAGATTATTAGCAGGGGCGGATCTAGTAAGGCCCAAGGGGTGTCACATGACACGGCTTCATTGAAATTTTTTGCTAAATATACATATATAATTAAAACACAACAAAAGTGATATATATTTTACAGTGATAATTTTGACACCATAGGGCGCGCAGCCCAGTTGGTTAAAGTGTTTCAGCTGTCCACGAGAGGGACGCGAGTTCGAGTCTAGAAAGATTATTTTTTTTTGTACATTTTAGGAGCTTTTATGTTGATTAGTTATATTTTCTTTCTTTCTACCTTTGTTTTATCTTTTCTTCTTTTGCCTTTTATTTTTCTTCTTTTGGTACTTCAAATTCAAATAAAAAGAAAATATTTAGCACTATTATTTCTAGTGAGATTATTTTCAAAAGCAAAATTTATCCAAAAAAAGTTAAATATAAGTTTTTATTTTACTTCATGGGAAAGATATAATAAGTATAGGTGAATTGCATTAGTTATATACATATATATATATATATATATATATATATTAAAAGGTGACACTGCATGCAAAAAATTCTGCGTACGCCACTGATTGTTAGCAATGAATGGATGACTTAGCCTCCAAGTCCTAGTGCTAAGTATAGTTGACAAAGTCATGTAGATTAAGACTATTGAAGATAAAAGTCCATTGTCTCTCACTCAAAGGAATTGACTTATTTTAGTTTATACAAACAGGGGAATAACTACCCTTCATGAAGGGGGTTGAATTGAAACCCCTTAACCAGAAGATTACACTATGCAAAAGGGTAAAAATAATTAATTGCATGTATACAAACTGTTGAATCCCCTCCACACAGGTTCATATTTTAGGTGTGACATCTTCTTTTTTTTCTTTTTCTGAATCCACTTACTCAAATCCATGTGGCTATGCCACTGGACACTAAAGTATGATTAGCGGAATGTGATCAAGCTATAAATTATACCTTGTTGCACATCTGGTCGTGATCCTGCCACATTTGTCCCATTTTCAGTTGGCACAACAAGGGCTCTGCAGGTAGGACAGGTGTGTTGACGCTCTAGCCATGAGCGGAGGCAATGCACATGAAACAGATGCCCGCAAATAAGTTTCTTAGCAGTGGTCATCTCCTCACGACAAATGATGCAGGTAGCATCACTTCTGCATAAACATAGAAGTAACTGATTAAGAAACTTCTCAAGGAACAAAAAATATACAAACATTAGAAGTGAGCAACTTACGCATTGAGCTCTTCTGGTGTAGCATCTGGAAAACGGTCATTCATATTTGAAGTGATCTTCCGATAGCGTACATAATCGGCAACTCGACTCTTGAAGTTGCGGAATGTCTCATAAAGCTCCCGAATCAAATGCAGGGGCACACCATAGTTCCTACAAAGTACAATTAAACAAATAATGTGAGGCGTCTCAATGTAATGATAACAAGAGCAAAAGGAAAAGAACAGGCCTAATAGACAAGCCTGGGTCAACAAATAAAAAGTAACATCAAGTCATCAACAAGGACAAACAAGAAGAGCTCCTCTATCAAAAGTCAAATACAGATCTGCAGAACACTCAACAAATGTCGCACACCAACTTGACTACAGCTATGTATACTTGAGGAACCTTAGTAAGGCTTCAGGACAGTGTGCTTCCCTATTTCTACATGCCCCTCATAAGGAGAGGGTATTAAAAAAAGGTGAATTCTTTACGCCCCCTCCCCCACCCAAATAAAAAGATGAGGATAAATTGCCGGCTGCTGCAGGGGGGGTTTCTTTACCAAAAAGTAGGTCTAACTATAATGAAGCAAAATGTGTTCCAAAACCTCATCATAAGATGTAAAGACCTCCAGGGGGAAAAAGAGAAATGACATACTCAATCAGGTTCATTTTAGAATCGGTTTACTAACAGAAAAGTACTAAGCACATACAATACAAGAAATGAGCATGCTTCACTGTCAGATATTTCATAATCACAAATGATAACTTCCATTAGGGTAGCTAAATAACTGGGTATCCTCTGCCCATTCCAAAACATAGGCAACCCCACAACTAGTGGCCACATAATGTGCAGACAGAGATCTAACAGGGACTATATGCCCAGATACTTGACAGAGATCTAACAGGGACTTTATACCTATATATGTAGCACATTTGGTTTCTTTATTGTGAAATGTGGCACATTTGGTTTCTTTATTGTTAAATGTGGCGCATTTGAGTCAGAGCAAAGACAGCCCATTATATGACCGCTGATGCAAGGCCAATTTAATAACTCTCAGTTCATCGATACAATAATCTCAGATTCTGTATATTCTGAACTCTATTCTAAATCTTGTGTTGGTCATGCTAAGTATAATAAGGTCGAGGACAGCTTTTTTTGCAACAAAGTTGGCTGCTACATATCAACAATTAATCTCTAGAAGGAATTTTTTTCCTCATATAGTTAGGTAAGGAATTTATCATCAAATAAATGGATGAATGGATGGAAATTTCTACAAGTATGGCAGCTTTTGATTACATCAGCAACTTTATCTTAGGGAAGAATGAAAGCTTATATATCCAGAAGAGAGACACTTCTATACACTCTTTTTCCCAATCTGCAGAAACACCTCTATACACTTATGAGTAGAGAAAAATAAACTGCAAAACTTAAAATAGACTTACATGAAAATCACCATGAAGAAGCACAAGTAAAGAGACAAGTGGAGCAAGTCTCGGATAAGTTCTAAGTAGAAAGTATAGACAGGCTTATTCTCCCATTGTCCTTCCATAAGCATGTCACTTACATAGAAGACATATTTTACAAAAGTTGAGACAGTTGTTGTTGCAAGTATCATGTACCTGAATCATTACCAAAAAGAAGTTGCTCTTCATTAGGGAGAAGGATATAGGATACTGTTAACATAATCAAACTGCAGTAAGGGAAAACAATACGAGAAGTAATCAAGTTCAAGAATATATTTCCCAGCAATTACAAATATGATACATGAATCAGGCAAGTGTTAATAAATTCATTGATATAACAGTGTAAATATGTACATGAAAAAAGATTTCTAACTAAACAGTGAGTCATTTATTAAATTATACCTTATAAGATATCAACCCTGACTAAGAGAATCGAAAATTGGGTGTACTAACATCTTTACCTTATTAAGATTTATTTTTACATGAGAAATGAGATAAGACTGCAATTCCAAGAGACTTGACATCAATCCAGCCTAATGATAGACAAAACAGGTTTCTAAACCCATATGAGCTATAACATTGCAGTACTAACAAGTATACATAAACTACAGCAGTTTGCATCAGCTTTGAAGATAAACAGAGTAAGAACTGCGTAAAAGAAAATAGCACACGGAGATCAAAAACCTATTTTCACCTTTGCCAACGTGTCAGCACACATAAACATGATACATCCCCATGCCCCAACCAAGTGATTTTGTAAGGAATAAAACATAAACTATGGAGGCCCTTGGTCTAATAAGATCACTAACATCTCTAGTTTCCCTTGGAATATCACTGATATCAGGAATCTAGTTTATAAAAGTAAAGGACTAAACAAAAAGTAAATGGGTGTGATTTTTTGTTCTTTTTCTTTTAGTTTCACAGCGACAGGGAAAACACCACTAACTAGCAGTGGAGCTCAAGGAGCACATATTAACCAAAAAGAGAGCAACAACAGTGAGTAGGAAGAGTTTGACTTACTCAAAGGCAAAGAAGAGAGAAACAGATGCCTGTCTTGTCTGTATCAAATATTTCATGGAGTCGTACAAAAAGAGACTGTCTATGAAGAGGAGAAAGCCCAGGAAGGATACTATGCGAATGTGGGACAATCTAGTAACAGTAGGAGTTGTTTCAATGTACTCAACTCTCTTTTGAGCCAACCAGTGCAAACCCTTGATAAGCAAGAGCGCAGTTACCATTGCAAGAAAGGTAACAGAGAAGTCCTGCCGGAAAATTGTGATGGCAAAAAGTATTTCCATGAGTTCCCGCCAAGACTGCTCGTTCAGCCTCTCCACCTCAGCCTCTCGAAGGGGACCAAGGAAAATTTTCTTTGTCATCTGCCACAAAATGCACATGACAACAAGACCCATATTGAGAAGAAGCACAAGACTGATCTTGGACGTCGACAGATAAACCATTGCTGGGTAGAATTGTCCTCTGCTATTAAAAGCCTGATAAATAACAGCCAGTGTAGCTATTAAGCTAAGCCCCGCATAAGTTTGTAACCTCATCATCTCCTCTAATTCCTGTCAATAACAAAAGTGTCAAATCAGATCAAAAAAAGGAATATATGTCTATCCATACATTACAAGTGTTAAAGGTTCCAATTTTAGGGCATTCCAACAAGACCAAATATAAAACCTATGCATATTTTTAGATCGATTTCACCAAATATTAGGATACAAACCTAATCACAAAAATTAGGAAACAGAGGTAATAAGTTTAAGGATAATTGTGAGATTTATAGACCCTCTATGACCCAAAGACATCATCTTTCAGTAAAGTTTGAATGAATTGGACCCGAATAAAGCAAAATTAATGGATATAAAGAATTCGTATAGCTAACTCAACTAATTAGGGATATGATTGATTGAAGATGGAAACAACAAACAAAGTGTTGCGAAACCCTATTACTTTTGAAATGCTGCATAGATCAATTTACCTGTGAAGATTCTGTATCGTTGGGAAGATCCTGAATCCTTAGCTATTCACAATTTCATACATGAGTACCTGAAGAAAATAAATTTGGTAGCCATGGGAGAAGGTGAATAAGGAGGAAGAATCGTCATCGAGGGAGACTTAGCCAATTGGTATTCGCCACGTGGGCATTTACAACGCACAATCTGACCCGACCCAGTAAATAAATTGGTTAGAAAATAGAGAAAAGGTTCTCGACATTTATTTAGTTGTTCAAACTCTATGAGGCTAATTTTGGGGAAAAAATAATTGTCAATTAAAATATATTTTTTGTATGTTACTATTATTTTTTGAATAATTTTTGAATATAAAAAATAATATATATATATATATACATAACTAACGATATAATTTGACCGAACGGTCAAATATGTTACTTGCTCATTTTTTGTCCCTTTTAGTATTTGACTATTTGTTGTCGAGACTTTCCCATCTTCTTTATTGTCTTGAAACTTCGCTCCGAACCCGAATCATAGAACTCGGGCGTGATAGATTTCTCATCTCAGGTTAATCAATTCAATGCTCGGATGAAGCTTTCACTAAAATTTGTTACTCTAAGTTCAGTGACCTGGCACAATACAATTATTAATTAATAGACCCAAAACAGGCTTAAGGCCATCCCTTGTAACATTTTCTTACTTCTATCCCGTTGAATAGCAAAGTTACCCGCGTCTAGTAAGGCTAAGAACTTTACAATATTGTTACTATAAGTATTTTTCTTTTCAAATACTCAGGCAATTTCCTCGTTTTATATAGCACGAATGAATTCAATATATATCATTTGTAAGCTTTGACCTGTTGAGTTTCCTATTTGAAATATAATTTAATGATACATTTCATTTTAAAATTGAATCAATGAATTGTGATTTGTAGATTTTTAATAATCGAGTCTAAACAAAAATCTTAAGCAAAACATAATCTAATAAATATGTGATTTTTTATTTTTTAAATTATGTTTGCACAAAAACCATATAATATCTCTCACCAGTCCTCATTTGATCAACCATCTAAAGTAGTCGTTTTTGTACTTACAATCATAAAGTAAAAGTACCTTTAGGTGTTGCTAAATTGTGGAACATTTGTCCTCTTAAGGCACTTTGGAGTGTACATCTAACAACTTGAGATAAAGTTGCTTAATAATACTTTTTTTATCTTCAATTTTGATTGAATTTCAGTCCTACTTTATTTAATTCAAATTACAAACATGGTGTATCAACATTGTATTTATGTTGTACAATAATTGTTTGAAGAAATATATGATATTTTAAGTTCTGTATAATATTGTAATTGTATTTTATTTTTTATGAATATTGTATAAAAATTCTATATAATTGTGTTATAGTCTTATTAAATTTTCAGAAACAAACACGACTTCTATACAAAACCATACAATTATATAGATATTTCATATAGATTTTATCCACGATTTTTTTTCTGAAAACTTAATATAAATTTTATATAGTTATATACATATTTCATATCAATTTTATACAGTTCCATACGCGAAATTTCTAACCAGAGTGATTTTTTGTTATAGTGTAAAAATAAATAAATAACTCCTATTATATTTGGTAAACGTGATACGTGTATAAATTCGAACTTAATTTCGTGAAATTCTCCCATATTACAAATTACCGGCCCAAAATTTGGCCAGCCCAATTGTCTCCAAACGGGTTCGAAGCGAGTCAGTATCTCGGATTGTAAACCAAACCAACTCACTCGGGCCCATACTATTTTCATCGCAGTAAGCGAATCTCGGCGTCTGTTTACAGAATTCAGAGAAGGAAGCTGAAGAGAAGAGAATGGCGTCGGTGGTGAGGAGCATTTTCCAGTCGATTAAGGAAAAGGGGATCGGAAATTTCCTCAAGGAGCTCAAACAAGAAGGATACGTGTTGGTTCTCTTACCTTTTATTCATCGGTGTTTGCAAATTGCACTCCGTAAATTTTGAAAATCTGATATGCATCTTTTTTCAATTTGATTCCGTAATCTTAATCTGAAATTGATCTTTCGTGCCGGTTATTCCCATTTAATCTCTTGTTGCAAGCTCAAATTTGAGGATGAAAGGGTTTGAAATCTCTGTTGTTTGGTTTAACGTTGGTAATTTGTTGAAAATGATTTCGTTTGGATTTGCTATAACAAGAACAATAAGATATACATTGAAATGGAATGATTTTATATTAAATGTTCTGATGTTTGAACAATTACATAACATGAAATGTTTCTGGTAAAATGTTTTGATGTTTTTGATTCATTATTATTGTGCATAACGACACACCATGCAAAGCGAAACCTGGTATTTAAGTGGAGAAGGGTAGAGGGGCGGGCCCATTATCCACTGAGTTTAGAAGGCTGTGATTGGTCCAAAGGGCGGGTCACAGACGGATTTCTCAGTTATCAAAAAAAATTTATTGTGCATAACGATATGTGATAAATTTATTATCCTATGTTTTCGGATTAAGGAGCAGTTATTATTATAACCATCTTAAGCTAACTTAATTCTGCTCTTCAAGTGACTAAAGCAAATTGGATATTATGACCGATTCTAGCATTTTGGGGCATTATCTTTTTTATGACCAAAGTGAACTTGCTTGTTTGGTGCTCCATCACTGTTATTATCAGTTAAAAACATTTACACTTCTTGTTTTTATGTTGTTTAATTAGTCTCAAACTCTCAGCTGATTACATCTTCCCTCTTGCATTTTACTAGGAGGTGTCTCGCGGATGGAAATCTTCTGTAAGTACTATTTAGCTCTCTTTCTAATTAAGTGCTGTAAAAAGACCCTTGAAATGATGAATGCATAACTGAATGATTTTATTTGTCAATGGGGGTAAATTAAGGGGTTGACTTGTTTGTCTTTATGAACATGTTCATGTTAGCACCCCTTTAGTCTACCAACGGTTTACACATGGGAGATTTAAGGAAATTATAAAGTAGATTACTTTAGCTTATAAGTTATTTTACTACAGCTTTTAAGTATTTATGTTTTTATTTTCTGTGTAGCCGTTATTGCAGTAAGGAGGTTACTCCTCCACTGTCTCATTCAGTTGTAGTAGGCAGTTACTTTCTTTGTTTCAGTGTTGTATTTAATGTATTTGAATTCAATGAAATGTTAGGCAGAAAATTACTAAGTCTTTGAGTACTTCAAACTCAAGAGATTGCAGGTTCTCTCTTAACGAACCAGCATCATAGGTCGTAGGAAGAAAACATTCGATTTCACACTACAACACCCCATAACCAGATCCATAACAGGGGACCATAACAGTTCAATACATGGAGTTCTGGTCCGCACGAGGTCACATAATGAACTTAATTAAAATAAGGTACCAAAACTATCCAGTGGTCTATGGTGTTGTTAGCTGTACTTGTTACCATCTACACTAGTGATTACTCGTTGAACAATTGAAAAGAACTGTTCATTCTGTTTATTTGTTTTTGGTTGCCTGAATTCTGTCTGACTTGAGCTAAGAAGATGACAGTATTAAATATGGACTGTGGATTTTTTCTCTAAGATTTGTGGTTGTTGAGGGATTGGTCCGTCATGACCTCTTTGTTTGTCCTATTTCTATATGCTGTTTTGGTAGGGTGGTTTAGGTCTTTTAGATTCTCTCTCTCTATTGTTGCTGAGCTTTTCCATAGTACACATTGCCCTACAACTAGACTTTCTCCTCCTTTGGCTGGGGTGTTACCTTCAATGGGTGTTTCCACGTAAATCTTGGTGTGGTTTTATCTCACTTTAATGTTGTTTGTTGCGTTCATCTGCTTACATTTTTTGAAAATGTTTGGGGGGCAGTGAGAGGGGCGGTGGTTAGTAAACAGTTTAAAGTTTGATATGTTCAATTTTTTTGTCCAGATAGATTGGCACTCCTATGTATGAGCTATAGTTTTTCTTTCATTTTTCCTAGCAATGTGGTACATTGAGGAGAATAGGAGCACAGTGGCTAGAGGTGGATCCCGGGTTTGAAGTTTATGAGGTCCTACAACAACTTCAAGTTAAAACTTAAAACTAATAATAATAATTGGGTTCACTATCAATTATTTATGGATATTTAGTAGATTTCTTAATATATATATATATATATACAAGATCTGGGCATAAGCTACTAAATTCACGTGAACTTGTAATGACCCTCTAGATTTACCCCTGTCAATGACCAAATACTTTTTACACGCACATGACTTTAGACCATGATGGGTAAAGAGCATTACAGGCTCTTTTGCTTGTCTAGCCTCTTTAAGTTTTCGTCTGTGGCTCTAAATGTCAGTATAGACTCAGGAAGAAAGTAAAATTAAGAAAAATTGATTTTGGCTGGTTACTCAAGGTTTTTACTCTCAAACACTCCACGGCTACCGACAAGTGTATGCGGTAATGTGCTAAATGAATCTTGCAATATCAGGAAATAGATTGGAACTAAAACCCCAGTTTCAGATTCAGAACATTTATTTCAAACGGCGCCAAAGGCATCAGAAAAATCCACACCAGTTAAGAGTAGTGCAGAATTTTTTATTTTTTATTTTTGGGTAAAAACTTTTGTTCTTTATTATTTGGTGCATTATCTTATAATCCAGGACTGTGGGTTATCTTGGGAGGGATAGACGGTCCCCTTTTTAAAATTAATTTTAGGAGAAACCTTTTAGTAGACCTTTGTTGTACAGTCTAGTTATCTCCAGTGGTATGTTCCATCTGTCAGAATACTTGACTACATTCATAAACATTTATATCTTCAGAAGAAGATTTCTATAAAAAAATGTTTATCTTAGGAGATAGGTGAAACTCTCTTTTTTTAGAAAGCTAGCCCAGAATGTACATCTTAGGCCTTAGCACATCGTCTTTCTTTTGCCTAGTCTTCAGCATCATCTCTTGAAACACATCAAAACCTATATTGGCTGACATTTGTAGAAGCTATTGAAACTTGACATGGATGTTGAAATCTAATTGCATCAACAACTATAGTCTTCACAATGATCACATCTGAAGTTGTTGAAAGCCACGTGATGCTCTTATGTGCTATGGGCGTGAATTTATTGTTTTGTTGGATGGTAAGATAGATGCATATGCATACATTTATATGTGGGATTGTTTTATTTGTATTCTCAGGATCCAAATCTTGACTATGTTTTTTGTTGTTGGTGGCTGTTTTGTCATTTTGTGAGAAAGGAAATAGGAGGGAATCTGGTAAGGAGGTTCTGGAGACCGATCCTTTACTGCTAGTTCAGGCTTCCCAAGTGGTTCCAAGATTTTACAGTGTAAAATCTCTCTAAATTTGAGACACTAATTTCAACATTGGCCAGCAATGAAATATTAGTAGGAGATAGGGAGGGGATGAAATCCCATGTATTTTTTGCTTTTCCTGGTTTTGATTGTCTTGAGTTTTTGTCATTAATAACCAGTTCCTCTCTGAATAATGACCATATTGAGCCAACATTGGTAGGGAAAGGGGTGTGATTCTCAAGTATAATTCTTTTTCTTCTATATACATATTTAACTTATTGCTCACTTTTATTTTTATTTGGTATGAGGATGATATACTGATTCAATCCGAGCTCTCAACTTGTTATTGAGGCGTAGTCGTGGTAGTTGTTGTAACTGAAAATTGCAACTTTCTGACTTCTCCTCATATTAAAAGAAACATCAAAATTAGGGGGAAAATTATTACGATCTCCTTCTTGTTTCCCCTCTTTCGTTTGAATTTTAAGATTTTTTTCAACTCATTGCTTCATGCTTACAGAACAGCTGTATAATAACATGCCTGAGTTAGACAATATTTTTCCTTAGTAAGGTATTAGTGAGACTATTGAAAGACCTTGCCACATCTATTTCTTGTTAAAGCGATTTCTTAAATTTGTCCATCTAAGATACTATTTGTTTCTTGTTGCTTCAGGCAAACCAAGATCCACAACATTGGTGCAACACTTGTTGGTGTGGATAAATTTGGTAACAAATATTATGAGAAGCTAGGCGATACACAATATGGTTGGTACAGCTGTTTCATGCTTTTGTGTGTCTTAATCAGTTTCCCTTGTACATCTCATTTGTCGTTATCTTGTTTAATACTAGTGCCACAAAATGTATCTTCAAGGTTGTGGGTTCCCTTGTGTATCGCCTAAAATTTGAGGGTTCTATCATTCGGTTGTATAATCTTATGCTCTGATATTTTCCCCTTAAGGTGATCAGAGGAAAGGCTTTATGTAGCCACATATAAGAAAGGTTATATTTCCCTTGTTCTAGGTAAAAGAGCAAAGGTTTCTTGCTATTCACTGAGTAGGTTATATTTTCCTTGTTCTATTTAAAAGAGCAAAGGTCGCTTGCTCTTTGTTCACTGAGTAGTTGTTGCTGTCAAGTTATACTTTATGGTGACAGAACATAGTGCGGTTCAATTGATCTGCTTCAGTATGTGTACTTTACTAATCTCTCTTGGTAGAGGATATTAACTTCACTGGAGGCTTATTTGTTTCACTGTGTGAATAATAGTTTTGGCCTAGTTAAACATGATTTCTAGGTCGTATTGTGAAGCTTGACTACATTTTCAAATTCTAGAGATAGTTAATCTTATTTAAGACATTAAATGGATAACCTTAAGGTTAATAGTTTGGAGTCTCATCGCCCTTAATCTCCAAGTATAGTGGAATGCAGTGATGCCTGTAACCCAAATTTGGGAGACCTTAGACCTCAGTGATTTATTTGCTTATTTTATTTTTATGATTGCTCAAGTAAAAGCATCTTTTTTTGACATGATTATGTAGGAAGACACCGGTGGGTGGAGTATGCACAGAAGAATCGTTACAATGCTTCACAAGTTCCAGCAGAATGGCATGGCTGGCTCCATCACGTCACTGATCACACTGGTGATGAAGTAAGTCTTGACAAGTTCTTTATGATGCATACCCCACCATTTCAGAATTCTTATATAACATGCAATGCAGCTGCTACTGCTGAAACCAAAGAGATACGGGCTTGAGCACAAGGAGAACTTCTCTGGTGAAGGTGATGCATACATATATCACTCCAAGGGACACACTTTAAATCCTGGACAGAGAGACTGGACTAGGTACCAAACTTGGCAACCCACCAAGAAGGAATAGGTTCCAATTTCCATAGCGCAGCTGGACAATTATATGGATTTTCTGCCATGCTTCGTTAATAAAAAGTCCTCGTATTGAACCTGTGGTTATAAGCACATGTCACATGTGTACTATCAAATTTCAGGTCGATACAATTTACTGTACAATTCTCTTATCTTTGATATGGTTCTCAGGTTTTGAATTGGATCCAAAATGTAGTTATGCATACTTTATTCCATCGCCGGTTTAAAGTGTGATTGTTATTTTTTTGAAACTAAGCTATTCACTGATATATTATGTTATATCCCATTGGAATTGAAAATGGTGGATCGTGGTGGGAAGACAAAATGCATTGAATTTAAATACCTTTTTCAGTTTCCCCCTTCCCTTTCACAAGATGAATATCGTAGAAATATGAATCTTAAGATGGATTTTCAATTACGCAAGATTCGACAAGTTAATAAGTGATCATATTTAACATTATATACCAATAGCATACAGAGGATGGGCTGCCAGAATCTCGTTCTAGACGTCTGGTGATGTATATGTGGATTGATACTATATAATATGTGGATTAATACATAAACATTTTTTAAAATTTGTTTAAGAATATATATTTTAATATAGTAATTTTCCACATTCTAAAACAATCTCTTCATGACAAGCATGTATTTCTAGATGAGATTATCGAAAAGACAAAAGAACACTGTTAAATTCTTCTTTTACTTATATAATTACTATGTATATGAATGCGAATCCATTTTCGTCTAGTTGAAGTCGTAATTGATGAGCTTTTATTTTAAAAAATAAAATATAAAATTTAGGGTAAGTTTTAAAATTTCAAAAGAATTCAACAAGTATATTTTAGATTTTAGATTTTGTGTCAAATTTTTTCCCTTCAAAACTTGATAAATTTATAGACAAATTGAGAAGAAGGTATTATGACATGGTCATACCAAATCTCATTGTTAGTTAGCATTAATTTAAATGATATCATGCAATAAAATTTAAAACAAACATGTATTTAAACTAAAAATAATATGTAAACAAGGTGTTAATTTTTTTTGGTTAGTTTTCCAGACAAACCGTCATTTCTCACCTACCATTTCAATTTTCAGCGTAGTTGAAGAAGCAACGTCGCTATACTATAGGCCTCGTCTTTGAAATCAGTCTTCTGCTTTCGTTTATATATGTATTTTCTTCCACTTTTTTCATCCAACTTTCCCAAAACTAAAACAATAATAATAATATAATAAAAAGAAGAGCAAATACAGTTAGCTTCGACAATACTCTAACCTGTAAGCTTAAATCTTCAATTTAACCTTCTCCAATGGCGACAGCCAACGATCCCGAGCAGCTAATTGTTTCATCCATTGACAAGGTAATTTAGTATTGTCCTGTAATTTTTATCCATTTATTTGGGGGAAAATGTTTGTGCAATTTTAATGATTGTGAATTGGGGCAGGGTGAAAATTCGTCTAGTGAGATCAACATCGTCCGAGAGCCACTACTAAAAGGCGAACATCATGCTGAGAATTACTCAATACGCTCCGCAGTACTCCCGTGAGTATCTACTAATTGAGTCCATTTTGTAATCTGAGTCATCGAATTTAAGCATTTGGTGCTGAAACTGAACATAGTACTAGTTTCCATTTGAAATGTACCAGTAAGATGTGCTTCGAGTAGTTTCTGGAATTGTAAGTCAATTTGTTTGATAAATCGAATGCACTTTGTTTATAGCATGAAATGGGCCCTTCAATGAGCGTATCCGGATTAGTCAGGCTCCTGAGTGAGCAACCCAAGAAAAGTGATAGGAATGATGTGGCATTTTCTTTTCCTAGACCCTACTTGTGGGATTACACCGGGTGGTTGTTGTTTATAGCATGACAAGATGATATCTTAAGTATATACAGTAAAGATTTTGGCTCAATAGATTCCTCTATTAAGTTATAGTATATAATTATCTATACAAAAGAGGATCTTCTCTTTACAATTTTGAATTCTAAGTGATTTGACATATTTTTATGTGTACTGTTGGAAATATAAATATTCATCTTTATTCCCAAAGATAAACTATTCAGATGATCCACATAAATTAAAAAAATTTGATGTGTTAAGAAGAAAACCAAATGGAGAAATTTTCCAGCTTCAAATTTTTTGCCTTTTTAGGTATGACATGATAGACTACAAATTCACTTTGGGTTATTGCACTGCTATCTGTACATTGATAGTTGCTTAAGGTTTAGTGTTCCAAATTAAAAAGGGAAAATTAGAAAAGAAAAATATTAGTACTACAATATCCATGGATTTTCTATGTCCTATGCTGATTCACTTAGTAGGATACTTATTATTATTTTTTGATCTTTTAGTTTGAATACATTATGATAAGTTGATGAATGATTTTCCAGTTTTCTGTTCCCCGCCTTTGGAGGACTGCTTTATGGTTATGATATTGGAGCCACATCCTCTGCTACGATTTCCATAGAGGTATCTTGCTTCCTTCGACCTAATAAAGATTCCTTGTATCGTATTATCAAAAAAAGAAAATAAAAGAATCCTTGTGTCTCATTACCATGTTTCTAGCTCCTCTACCTTGATTTTATGTCCTCCTAGCTGATGGCATAAGGATGTTAACAAGAATCTTAATGGGTTCTGGACCAACTTAGTACAAAAGGAGAAAGAACTGATATTGAGGAAACATGGAAGTTTTAGTCTTTGGCCTAGCAAGTAGGAAAAATACCAAACTTGACATTTTTATCTGTCTTTCCAGTTACCCCATTTCAATTGTCTATCTCATGGTAGTTTGTAATATGTTGAAATTACTTTTGATTGAGATCAGGCTTTGAACATCGTGTGCCTCAAGAAGATCTTTGCTGTTACAAAGATGTTGATTGTCATATAAAAATGCGTCCAGTTGAATTGCTTGTTTCTCTTCAATGACAGCTCATAGAAATTTTCTACTGTTTCAAGTTTCTGTAGAAAGGTCATCAAATGTTGCTGATAGTGTACCTTTTAAATGAACTGTTGATTTCATAATATTTGTTTATCACATATGGTATTGTTATTCATTCTAGCATATAGAGTTATGGTTCTAATGCGTCAAGCTATATTCTGCAGTTGGCTCATTAAATAAAAACAACTTTAACAAGTTAATGCTGCTTGTATTCTTGATTGAAAAAAAGTTAATGTTGTTTATATTCTGCAGTCAGCTACATTGAGTGGAATTTCTTGGTATGATTTGTCTTCTGTGCAAACTGGTCTCATAGTAAGTATACCATTTTCTTATGAAATCATATGTGCTTTCTTCTGTCTGAGCATTGGAAAGATCTTATGTTTGCTGCTTGTCACAGACTAGTGGCTCACTGTATGGTGCTTTAATTGGATCTGCTGTTGCTTTCCAAATTGCTGACTGGCTTGGTTAGTTTTTCTGTCCGACCACAATTGGTGTCACATTTAAATTGTGACTCTTGTGACTGAAACTACTTAACTTATTTGTAGGGAGAAGAAGGGAGTTGATTGTGTCTGCTTTGTTCTACTTTCTTGGAGCTCTGGTAACAGCATTCGCTCCTGTCTATGTTATTCTGGTAATTGGGCGCTTGCTGTATGGTGTAGGAATTGGACTGGTAAGATACTGCAATGTCTTTAATCTTTTCTTTCCATTTTACTTATTCTACTGGGGATCTTGTATTTTCACATGTGAATTGTGATGGTGAGTTCTCAGGTACACGAGTCCTTCTACTCCTTCAACTCCTTCCACTTGCTTATATCTCCTTTAAAAGTTGTTTACTGTTTACCATTTTCTTTCTTCTCTGAGGTGTCTTTCTACTTCCCCTGAACTCTAACTGGTGCTTTCACATAGATGAACCTCTCACTTCTATCATTCTCCTATAAGAGTTGTCTCCTGATTACACTCATGAACACATAAATGACCTCTTTTATCTTCCTTTGTCTTTCTGCTTTGATTTGACGAGGCATCAAATACATTAGGCCATCAAGGTCAAGTGAGGGATTAAACAGTATAACCTGAAAAGTATTTGGAAATCTACTTCTTTTTAAAGATTAACGTTCAAACTGGTTGCTCCATTTTCTCCTTCTGTTCCATGGCAGGCAATGCATGCTGCTCCCATGTACATTGCTGAGACGGCTCCTAGCCAGATACGAGGACAACTGATTTCTCTTAAAGAGTTCTTCATAGTTTTTGGGATGCTAGTAAGTACTACATACTTGCCTGGAAATTCTGGTTTGTCTATATGACCGTTACTGTAGAGGAAGGTGATCTCTAGATCTATATTTAATGGCATCATTATTTGTTGTACTGCATTCTTTTGAATTGTGGAAAGCTGACATATGTAGGTTGGATATACAGTTGGAAGCCTTTTGATAGAAACTGTTGCTGGTTGGCGATACATGTATGGAGTTAGTGCCCCTTTAGCAGTTATTATGGGAATTGGAATGTGGTGGCTTCCTTCATCACCCAGGTGGATTCTTCTATGTGCTATACAGGGGAAGGGTGAGTTGCAGGGTTTAAGAGAAAAAGCCATATGTTACTTGTGCCAGCTTAGGGGAGCTGCAATTGGTGATTCAGCATCTCGTCAAGTAGATGACATTCTGTCTGAGCTTTCACAACTAAGTGAAGAAAAAGAGGCGACAATAGGTGAGATGTTGCAAGGAAAATGCTTGAAAGCCCTAACAATTGGTGCTGGACTAATCTTGTTTCAACAGGTAGCTATATATCTAATAGTTTCATTTCCGTTCTACTTGCAATGATCTAACTGTGCACTCATTTCTTTTGCTTTCCACATGGCAGATAACTGGGCAACCAAGTGTCTTGTATTATGCTGCAAAAATTTTTCAGGTACACTTAGCCAAATAGGTGAAGGGTGCTAATGATGTTCTTATATCACTTTCTCTTCTTTGTACCCTACTAACTTATTGTACAATGGCAGGATGCGGGATTTTCGGCTGCAGCTGATGCTACAAGAGCTTCGGTTTTCCTTGCACTGTTGAAGGTGGTATCTTGGGGAAGATTGTTTTCTTACTCTTTCTATTTAACCTTGATCTTTCCTGGAAAAGAATGAACTAGAAAAGATGACCACTCAGGTGGTAAAGGACATATATATATATTTTTTTTTAGTTCTTATGGTAATATAAGGCAACAACTTCCTGTGGCGATAATTGGATAGGATGCTTGCATTCGAGGTTTGTTCGGAAGATCGTTGCAAAGTTGAGTCAGTATTCATTGATATTTGATACAGAACTAATGATAATAGTCTTAATAGTCTGGCTTTTCCTTTTAACTTGCTTCCTCTGTGGCTTTGGCCTCTGTGCTAGTTATCCCATTTGCTTTATGGGGATATTGCTGCTAGTTTTAGTTAACTTTTGCTACAGCATTGGAATGATCCTATGTTTCCCTCTTTTTCACCATTTTCAGCTCATTATGACTGCTGTAGCAGTGGTAGTTGTTGATAAGCTTGGGAGGAGGCCTCTGCTTCTTGGAGGTGTGTCTGGGATTGTAAGTAACTATACCCTCTTTTTCATTTTATATGGCAATGTTTGACTGGACAACTAAGTTTTATAGGTTTATTTGACTTGTGTATTGTGTTAGTAAAATATAGTATTAAATTAATGGTAACTGGGTTGAGAAAACATTACTTTAGAGTTTAAAAATAGTTAACTGTATATGAATTCTAGAAAGTTATGAAAGTTGTATTATATGATATTGTCAATGGATTGTTGTCAAACTTGCTGTAGCATCCCAAAATGAAAAGTATCATGTAAATTGGAATGGAGTGAGTATTAATTTTATAAATTTATGGTTTCAGAATGCCTAGTAAATTGGATTTGACATGTTTAATCTTAGATAACTTACTTCCAAAGAAGCAACTTCATAACAGTCGATGTTAATTTTCTGAAGCTCCCACTAATCATGTATTTTCTGCAGGCAATGTCACTTTTCCTCCTGGGATCATATTACACTTTCCTTGGTGATGTTCCAGCTGTGGCTGTTACTGCTCTGCTACTGTATGTTGGTTGTTACCAGGTAATTCAAGTTTTGTTTCTTTCGATATTTGTGCTTGAAAGTACTACAGTAGATTTGTCTAAGTGAGTCTAACTTTTGGCTATACAGTACAAATGACATCATGATTTTTGTGCACATTTTATTTTTTTGAGGAAGATAAAATTGAAGTTCTACTTTGCACAAATTTTATGAGATGCAGTATTTCTAGATTTTTTCTTTTTTTGAAGACTAAGCAACAACCTTTGCTCATCTTTTACCCCACTGGTATGGTGGAAATTATTTATTTGGACGTTATGAATGTTCATCACCTGAAACTTTCAGCAGACTTTGAAATATTCTAATCTTATTGCTAACTAGGTTGAATTGGTGTGTTGAGATAAGATGTTTCTTTCTTCTTTTCAGTGATCTTACACTAGCAGAACTTTTTTTTTGAGAAGGTAACAAAATCTTCTGTATATAAATCATCAGACAAAAAATGAGAGTGTTACATCCGAGGATCCAGAAAAAGCAGAAACTAAAGACTAACTCCTTGCTCTTCTTACAAGGAACCTAGAATTTCAATAATTAAAACTGGATCATCTATATGTTCTGACTTACACCAAAAGCAAAACAGAAGAATACAATTCATTTTTGATTCTTTGCAAGGGGTAGCTTGTATCTTCAAAACACCTTGAGTTCCTCTCCTTCCATTTTGTCCGCCAAATTGTGCTGAGACAATTTTCCATCTGTCTTTGTTTGTGCTGCATTTACTCTCTGTGCTCCATCTTGTCCAGACTATAGAGGTTCTTCTTGGGATTTCCCACCTGATACCTCTGAGATTTGATAAAACAGATCCCATAACTGGCCGGTCCCTTTGCAGTATAGAAACAAATGGCTAAATATCTCTGCATTTTGTCCACATAAATAACATCTTGAACAAAGTTGAAATCCCCTATATCTTAGATAATCCTGGGTAAGAATACTTCCCTCAAAACCAACCAAGTGAAACATGCCACTTTGTATGGTACCTTTGCTTCCCATATAAGTTTCCAACGCAAGTAACTGAGCTGTGATCCCTCTTGATTCAGGCCTTTGTATGCAGAGCTCACTGTGTAAACCCCTTTACTATGCCTTTTCCATGTGAGTGTGTCTTCTCCTTCCTGCAGTCCCTTGCACTGTTCCCTTATTATAGCAGAGGTTATGAAAAGGAAAAAGGTAGGAGACCATTAGGCACCATTGTTTTGCAGATCATGAAATTAGATCATAGATCAGTAGAAGAAAAAAGTATCTAAAAGTTAATTACTGAGGTACTAGAAAGTATATTTTAATCCACTATTGCCTTGCGTAAGAATTATGTTATAGAATCAAAAGGAAACTTGGGGCTTTGTTGAGTAAGTGTCAAAAGCATTAAGTCTCCCACAAAATTCTCGTGCTAGTCTTATGTGTATCCATTGAAATTATGATAAGTCTTTCCTATTATTAATCTACTATGTATTTGTCTCTGTCCAAAAAGTCAAGAACATTTGGACAAAGGATTTGAAAGACTTGTTCCATTCTTTTCTAAGGTATTAGTTTGCAACAGGTTGAACCCCAAAACAGTAGTACTTCCTGGTTTGTTCCAAAGAAGTGAGGTTGTGGACATATTCTACTTTGTATAGATAGTACCAAGATCTGCAATTCTTTCTGTGATTCGTGTGTGTTATTTTTAGATTTTAGAAAAAAATTGTACGATATTCTGGCCTATGGTTTTGTAATTGATCCTCTTGCCTTTTATCATGACTTCTTTTGTTTAACTATAACATTCCTTGAGCCACAAAAGAAAGAATCCACAGCATCTCTATCCAGCTTGTTTTGGTTTCTGAAGCTTGACCAAGTAATGCTCTTAACTTCTTGAAGTCATCTTTTGCAGTTATCATTTGGTCCTATTGGTTGGTTGATGATCTCAGAGATCTTTCCCTTGCGCGTTAGAGGGCGAGGGTTGAGTATTACAGTTCTTGTGAATTTCGGTGCAAATGCACTAGTGGCATTTGCATTTTCTCCTCTTCAGGTACTGAAAACTCTATAATACTCCTGAATTTTCTAAATAATATTTTTTGCACTTACTCTGTTAAATAATTCCCTTAAAAACGACTTTGAGGCATGTTATTGTGATTTGTGAAGGTTAGTCTGTTGTATATTCATCTGAGGATTTAAAAATAAATAAATCATTTTAAGCCTAATCTTGAAAAGATAAAAGATGAAAGGATAGAGGGTGAAATCAGATACTTGAAATTGGCACTCTTAGAAAGTCATATGATATATTCCTTTTACCATACAGAACTAAATAGTATCCAGTAAGGCGCATCTCTTTTGCCTATCACACAAGTTTAAGTTTTTTTTGTTCCAACCTGGAGTATCTTCAAGCTTGTAATGTACTTGAATGTGCAGATATTGTACATTTTTAGCTCTAATAGATTATATCTTAATAGTAAATTTGAAGATTTGACAATGTATTCCGTGCAATTCATGGAAGATAAAAGGAGGATAGTGGGTCTACTACTCACTATTAGGTGCTAATACTGGCGAAGTCTCATTGTCAGAGCATCTTCTGCTGATTAGAATCTTCGATTTTGGAATCTCACTCCAAGAATACTAAAAGTGAGTGCCAGTCACAATATATTGATCAATCATAATACCTTAATCCAGAACTAATAGGGGTAGGGTACATACTTCATCTATTTTGCTCTATCTGTACACATTTCACCTCAATACGCGGGGTTCTTAAAGCTAGATGCTCTCTTGCTCTTACACTTGTCCCTGCACTAACGTTCAGGTCTAAAATGACTTCTGAGTCGTGACAAACACCAGAAGTAAATAAATGTATGAGTACCCATCATGATACAACAACATACCCAGTGTAATCCCATAAGTGGGGTCTGCGGAGGGTAGACTACCCATCATGATACTTAGATTAAATTAAGATTTCAGTTACAGTACCGGGGATCTTTCCATCAGTATTAAATTAGAGCGGAGGATAATTTCTTTTACTTGTTAGATTGAAGACTGTACGAGGGACCAATAAGACATAGTTGACACCTCATGAAAGCATGGTTTATGATTGTTAATGGATAAAATTATAGGGTTTTCCAATGTGGAGTATAATTGCACAAGATTGTTTGGTCTAGTGCCCAAATTGTTGATTGCTTTGGAGACACCTTTTAATTGGCTCCATGATAAATTGGCCATTGGTGATGCAATTTCTTCGTATGAGTTTATATCATCTAGAAGTGGTGATGTAATTTGTCCATACAACTTTATGTCATCTAGAAGTCGTTCATCTTAGTTGACAAGGTATTGGTGGACTATGTTGCTTGATCTCTCCAAAAATACTACCTCCACTGTGTTGGATCATAGAAAAATGCATTACTGAATGATCTGATACACAGTCGGGGATTTTTGAAGAGTCCAAACAACATCACTGATGGATTGTGCATTCAAGGCTATTCTCTCTTGGGTCCCCACCCTTTTTCCAACTTATGTTTATTTTTAAGTGGCATAAAATGGCTTAAAAAATGGATGTCATCTAAGGAAATCAACTACGAGCCAGAATTTACAAATATGTCTTTGAGAAATTATATTTTTGGTTACTCTTAATTGCAGGACTTACTGGGGGCCGGAACTGTATTTTTCATCTTTGGTGGCATAGCTATTTTGTCTCTTGTATTCATCTTCTTCATCATACCAGAGACAAAGGGGCTCACTTTGGAAGAGATTGAAGCCAAATATCTCTAGAACTCATCTTATTCCTCTCCATCTCTCGGGCAATAGAAAGTACGCCTATCACCCTTGGACAAGTTTGTTTTTCATACTTGGAATATCTCCTTGTCAGAATTCTTGAGGCAATCAAGTTGGTCTGCAACTGTTCTCTCGTAACACCAGTATGCGAAATGGAGGGCTGGTGATTAGCCTAGTTGTGTAATCGTGTGTATTATGTCATCAACAGTGGATCATTACTTTGTACAAAAGGAAAAAATGGAAAGAATAGTGTTCCAGTTCGTTGTTTAACTTGATTCTTTCCTTCAGGGACACTATTTTGGCAACAGTATGTTTTCTCGAATGCCAGTGTTGTTAGTATCCTTTTCTATATTGTCGTTGTCATCATTAACATTCATAAATTGGTTATCTATGGTGGGCTACGTTTTTTTTTTTGTGTATTAGTATTTAATAAAGATGTACAATGAATCCAAATATATTATAAAGTGGTATTATTATGCTTTTTTTCTTGGATTGGTGAATTTTTGTTTAGAAGATCATAATTCTAATGAACTAAAGCAAAAATGGTCAAACAAAATGGATTACTTTGCTTTTAGCTGCGGGAATATCATTTCGACCAAAACAGGTGCCGCTGGAATGCCACAATGAATAATAACACAAGTACATATCTATATTTTCCAAAAAAAAAATAAAAAATGTTTTGTGCGCGCAGAGATTTTATTTGGGAGATTACGTGCTCCATCTATTTGACATACCTCTATACCTATATTAATTTGATACACATTGTTAAAACAGATTTAATTCCATCACAGATTACTGCTAAACTATTTAAACTTGAATATTGAGTAATTTTCAAAGTTAATTATTATTTGTATAAAAAAAGAATACACATTAATGTTGTATTAACAAGCCAAAATAAAATAAATAGAACGGGTCGTGTGGACCGGGTTCGATACATTTAACACTAAACCGGTAGTTCAACCTAAAGCGGCGGCCTACACGTATAAAGTGGCAGAGAGAAACTAAACTAGGGTTTCAGTCGAAAAAGTATCGAAGGTGAAGGCAAATCGGGGATAATGGCGAAATTCAACGAGGTGCAGAAGAAGAGAAGAGCAATAATCTCAGAGAGCAAGAGAGCAAAACATGGAGACCCAAATACCCGTAAACTTAAGCAGAAGGCTCAACCTCTTGCCATCTCCGGGAAGCGTAAACGCAAGCTCTTCAAGAAATGGCGCAGGGTCTGTAATCATTCATCAATATTAGTTCTTTTTAATCTTCTAATTATTATTGTATTTACGTGTATTATGAATTTGTGATTTGAGGGTGTTGATTGATGTGAAACAGGACCAAAAGGAGGCTGTAGAAAAGGGTGTAATAACAATGGAGGATGTGGAGATGGCTGTGGCTGATGCTGCTGAAGGTATGTTAGTTACGGTTGTAGCTGTTTCTACGGACCTAGTGTTTAAGTTGGGGGTTTGAACTTTGAACTCACAGCATTTTGCTTATGATCTTGTGTGTGTGAGAGAGAAATCCATTAGAATTAAATTAACTGAAATCTCCTGTTTCAAGGTGTTATGTTATTTGATTCTCGAACTAGTGGCGTAACTGTGAATTTATATAGGGGATTCATACTAGAATGACATAGTTGGGATTGAACTTGTGACCTAAAGCAACTTTTGTACGCACGCCCTTGATTACTATGTTACAATGTTTCCTTGTGGTGATGGGATTCATCAGTTTATATATAACCTTTGGGGTGGCCCAGTGGTTTGGGCTTGGGACTTCCATGTGGGAGAAGTTCGAAACCCCTTGCCAGCAGCGAAAGCAAGGGGGTTGTCTTCTGGGTTGAGCTCGTCGCACCGGGCTTGCCTAGTGCGGGTTACCTCCCCTCTGTGGTTTGCGAGCTATTGAATAGGAACGAGTTTTTTACCTTGTGCGCACCCAAGGGGTAGCAGCTGGGGGTTTTTCTTGTCATAAAAAAAAGTTTGATTTTTATCCCATTTGCACATTATAATCTTTTAAAGAACGAGATTTAATCTTTTTAGCTCCGTCCCTGGCTCGAGCCAGTTAGAATTCAGAGTCTAGTGAATCTACGTCTTGGATATGATTTGATCTAGGCTAGAGTGCTATAATGTTGATCCTAAATCCTAATCAATTTCTCAGATAGAGCTGAGATTGCTGGTCTTTTTGTTGTTTTGCTGCTTGGGTGGAGTTATTGCTTCCTATGATGAATATATGTTGCTTATATCTATGTGATGTGCTAAAAGTTTTGGTGTTTTGGGTAGTTGCTATATCTGCTCTACTTTCTGTTTGTTCCTTCTCTCTTTTCCTTATGCACATGGTAGAAGGGATGTATGTTCTATGTCAAACTGATTGACATTTTCCTAATTGCTTCAGGGAAAACTCAAGACTCCAATAAAGCTCCTGTTAAATTTCCGATGAAAAAGAGCTCAAAACTTAAAATGAAGCAACTGAAGAAGAAATGCAAGTTACACTAAGATATCTATATTTTATCTTTCATTCCTGATGTATTAAGGATTCTTCGTTGATTTTGCTTATTGATGGTTACAAACGCACGTGTTACAGGAAAGAGCAAAAGGAAATCTGATAAGCGAGCTACACAATCTTCCACAGATGCAATGATGGAGTAAGAATAGCAAGAAGGACATTAGAATCATTTGGTTGACTGCTTGATGGACAATGTCTATCTTTCTCCTTCGGTCCCCAACGTCCTTAAAAGTTAACAATGGCTTGTAATCTACTTTTGTATTGTCTCGCTACTATAAAGGAGAGGTGGGTTCTTGTAGTTTCTTTTTGTTAGTGATTGTATGTTATGTATCATGCAAATTTGTCGATAGGATTGATTTTCTCGACTATAGATGTTCTGAAACAAGAGCTCGATAACTCGTGAAGAACAAGGTTGAATTAGTTATAGAAGTTAGGTTTTCAATGTTTTCTTATGCTTTTGTGTTTTGAGGATCTTTTGGTATTTGCATTAGAATGTTGTGTCAAAATCTAAGTTTTAAACAATGAAGCTTTAGAAAACACTTACTAGTTCCAAAAAATTAGATGATGTTTGACTTCTTTTGAAGTGTGCATTTTGCTAATTAGATTGGACAGTAATTTTAATTCCTTCAACAAGAGTATAGAGAATGATCTCAATGGTCGTTTGGCTGTTGGTTGGGAAGGGAATTATTCATCTATTAAAATTAGCATAATTAAGGGAAGGGAATTATTCATATATTAAAATTAGTATAATTAATATCATGTTTGAGTTGCTTTCTATAAAATTTAGAAGGATAGAAGAAGAATTCATTATAGATTATACGCATGCATTGGTTTCAGCGCATTGCTGCATTCTTTTAAAAAAAAAATCGTTCACTAGCTATATCAGTTAATGCTTGAATGCAAATGTTCAATTAATCAGTTGGTTGGTTTCATTCAATTAATTTCTTCTTTTATCAAATTAGATATAGTTATAAATTTAGTGGTTGAATTCATTTTCTATGAAATTTAATGCAGATAAAAATTAATGCAAATCCTACAACATAAATTTATAATATGGAAAACTCAATCAACTCAATCTGATTATTTTTAAATTTTTTTTGTTCAATCCAATTATTTGTATTGTTAATAAATTTTAATTTATAATTTTGAAATTATTTCATAAATGATAAAAATTGATTATTTTTTAAAAGTATATTGTTTGGCTTAATTTTAGGAGTCGTAAAACCTTTTAATTACATGTAGAGTTTAAATATATTATTATTATTATTTTTAAAACTTAAAAGTATACTATTATTGTTAATATTTATTCAATTTAGCAATAAATAATAAATTCTAATAAGCAAAAAATAATAAATTCTAAAAGTATACTTTAGTGGTTGAATTCATATTTTTTTTACAAACAGATGAACCTATTCAATTTAAGACCTTTAAATATTATAAACTAATTCAACGTAACCACATGATAAAAGTTATGGCTAGAGGTGTACATACGTCGGTTTGGTTTGGTTTTTCATTAAAAAAAAATTAAATCAATTATGTCGGTTTATTAAATATAATAATCAAATTAAACCACATAAAGTCGTGTTTTTCGATTTCGGCTTTAGTCGGTTGTTTTTTTTCGATCTTTCAATTTTTTACAACTATATGGTGTAATTAAAATTCTTCTTCGTACTTTATTTATATATAATGTTAGTTTGGTTTGTGTTCGATTTTACTATTTTTCTTTTAATACCAAGTCAAATCAAACCAAAAGTGATGATTATTTTTTTCAATGTCAAACCAACCAAAGCAAACCGCAATTCAATTTTTTTTCTGATTTGATTTGATTCGTCGGTTCGATTTGATTTGTACACTCCTAATTATGGCAACTATACATCTCATAGAATAAACTACCCGCTCAATCTATCGTGAATTGTGCTTGATTATTCTATTCTTCTTGGTTGGTTGCAATGCTGCAAAATGAAGAGAAAAAAAAGATTAAAAATATCATCTCTTCGTTGTTTTATATATTTTATATTATATACTAGATACAAGAGCTGGTTATATAAATTAAGTACCATTTTTTTATATAACATACTGATCTTCTTCTGATTCATCCACGTTATTAATTTATTATCCTTATAAATAACAACTTCTCTGTACGTTCTTCTTAAAAAGAATACAGTCTGTTTGATGCATTATTCATTACATGCAATAATACCTAAAATTACTACAGAAAAAATATATAAATGATCATTGGGCTATGCGGGCTTGTCATAGTAATTATGATCCATACCCTTAGCCAATTTAGCTCTTAATATAGGATCATTCAAGTCAATTATTTTTTTGGTTATAGGGATAGGTGAATTTTTATAGATCTATCCCCAAGGAAACTGGATATGATAATTTTTAATCATCCAGCTCGAGAGGATAAAAGACATGGAGTTTAAGAAATAAATAAAGACTTTTGAAATTTGTTATCTAAAATGAGTAATAGATATTTGTGTGGTTAGAAATTATTTGTAAAATAAACAATTTAAAGTTAAATTGTAATTAACTATAAAAATATGTCATTCTATTTACGACGAAATAAAAAGAAAAGTAAATCGTATTAAATTGAGATATAACTTAGAGGTAGTATTTATTTTTTTCTGAAATAGAAATTTGGTGTTAAATCTTGATTAACAGAATGTTCACGTTCTTTTTCCTTCCTTCGCGGTTCACCGTATCCATACTGTACAGTTTGTCCAGTGGATTGTCGATTTGCTTACAACGTCATCACACATAAAAAATTCAAATAGACAATATTTGAGGATCCGGTTCCCTCCATTATTCATTCCATCTATTACGTCAAATACACGTCTAGATGAGATGTATGAGTCTTATTTAAAGTTTAAAGGTCAAGATTAATAAATATCATAACCATAGTTAAATCAACTAATTTTAAAAAACTACTCACTAAATTTAGTAAGTAAGAATTACAATATATTCCATATAAAATTTGAAATATATTAATATCAATAATTTCATCTTAAATTTTTACTATTTGATTTTTATTAATATCATTAATTTTATCTTATAATAAATATCAAATTTTGTATGAAATATATAGTAAAACACTGTCCACCCATTGGTAAAATCCAATAGAAAAGAGAGAGTAAAGAAGAAACAGCAAATGTGTCCGAGTAATTAAAATTCTTCTTCGTACTTTATATCCTGAGAAGAAAATACATATGGAAATAGCAAAAACTGATTTTCAAAAGCTATTAACTAATATGATGAGAAATTGTTTATATTTTTACATTTAAATATAAAAATATAAGATGAAATTAACGATATTAATAAATATTAAATTTGTATGGAATATATTGTAATTCTTATCAAATTTGGATAGTAATTTTCTAAAATTAATTGATTTAACTATATTTATGATATTTGTTAATCTTGAGTTATAAACTTTAGGAAAGCGATAATGAAGGGGAGCCGGATCCAATATTTGATAATTATAATAAATTTACTTTGGTTGGAGGTGCTTTATGAAAGTAAACATTGAAAATGAAAAAGGTGTAGAAGTTCATATAGAAATTTCAACTCTGATTAGAATTTGGAAGGAAAAAATACAATAATGGAAAGCTGGTTTATTATTGTTGTTACTCTTTGTATCGTTTTTTTGTTGAAATTTCTAATTAATACTACTATCATCTCCCCTAACTCCAGTTCCAGGAAGAAACTCCCGCCAGGACCCTACAGTTTTCCGGTGATCGGTGGCGTACTATGGGCGGTAAAGATCTTCATCAACATGGAATCCATACTCCGTGACCTCAAGGCTAAGTATGGTCCTCTCATCACCATCAATATCGGGTCTCGTCCCAACATATACGTAGCTAGCCACTCCTTAGCCTACCAAGCTTTAGTCCAGCAAGGTGCTGTTTTCTCCGACCGACAAAGGGCTCTACCCACCCATGCTATCCTCAGTAGTAACCAGCGCAGCATCAGCTCCGCCCCTTTTGCCCTCTATGGCGTCTCCTCCGTCGAAACTTGACTTCAGAAATGCTCAATCCTTCTCGCATCAAGTCCTATTCCAAGGCCAGATCGTGGGTACTGGGTATCCTGCTTCAACACCTCCGTCACGCCCAAGTCGATTCCGTGAAGTTAATTGATCATTTTCAGTATGCTATGTTCTGTCTACTTGTATTGATGTGTTTTGGGGATAAGCTTGAGGAATCTCAAATCAAAGATATAGAAAATATACAGCGTAAGTATATCGTGAATTACCGACGATTCTATATACTCAATTTCATTCCTAGAGTTGGGAATATAATATTTAGGAATCGCTGGAAGGAACTCGTTGAACTACGACAAGAGCAAGAGAGTATAATCATTCCTTTGATTGAAGCACGACGCAGGAACAAAGAACAAAATACTGAGCAAAGTGATGAATTTGTGGTGGCTTATGTGGATACTCTGTTGAATTTGGAGTTACCAGAAGAAAGCAGGAAACTCAATGTTGGAGAAATCGTAACCCTCTGCCGTGAATTCCTAAGCGCAGGAACTGATACGACGTCCACTGCCTTACAGTGGATTATGGCCAATTTGGTCAAATACCCTTCCATTCAGGAGAAACTATACCGAGAAATTGCGACTGTAGTGGGAGAAAAACAGAGCAAGTTGAGTACAGATGAAGAGGTGGTGAAGGAGGAAGATTTGCAGAAAATGCCCTACTTGAAAGCAGTGATATTGGAAGGTCTTAGGCGACACCCACCCAGTCATGTTCTGTTCCCACATACAGTGACGGAGGAAGTAGAACTAAACGGCTACATCGTCCCAAAGAATGCCACCATCAATTTCATGGTTGCGGACATGGGATTGGACCCAAATGTATGGGAGGATCCGATGGAGTTTAGGCCAGAGAAGTTCTTAGTTGAAGGATCAGATAAGGGAGCTGATTTTGATATAACAGGAAGTAAAGAGATCAAGATGATGCCATTCGGTGCAGGGAGGAGAATGTGTCCTGCCTATGCGTTGGCTATGCTTCACTTGGAATACTTTGTGGCTAATTTGGTTTGGCAGTTTCAATGGGATCCTGTCGAAGGAGACGATGTTGATCTCTTGGAGAAGCTAGAATTCACCAGTGTGATGAAAAATCCATTACGAGCTCGTATTTGCCCCAGAGTTAACTCTGTTTGAATTTGGTAATTGCTTCATTTTATTTGCCTACTTCTCTGTTGATGGACTTCCTTCCCACCGGAAGTTAAGAGGGAAAATGATGGTTAATGCCTTGTTGCAATAAAAGCTTGTTTGAATTGTTGTTACGTTTGAAATTTGTACTGTTATTGTTAAATCTATTGATGCAAAGAGTTGATTAATTTGACGTTGTTGTATATTAGGGAAGATGCTCCTCTCCACTCTCCAGTATAACTAGTATTCGGTTCGTCTAATGCTATGCTAATCTAATTACATCTCTCCGTTTTCAAGTTTAATTGTCAGTAATCATTTAATTGAAATACTCCTCTAAACCATTGTTAACCCATTAATTATCTATTATATATGCTTTCCTTATTGGTGGTAACCATAGTTTAAGGGTAGTCCAGTTAAATGATTACTATGCATTGAAAACGGATAGATGTAGCCAAATTAGCATATCGGTGGACGAACTGGACACTAGCTATACCGGAGAGGAGCATCTTTCCTGTATTACCTTCTCCCCCTCCCCAAATTTTTCCTTTGTTTATTATTTCATAAACTTATTTTATCTTTTATTCTATCTTTTTTGAAAAAACAAATTAATTTTATCTCATTTTAAAAATTAATATCATAAATTTATCTTTCAGATTATTGTTGTCTAATGATAAAAGATAATATCATTTATTCAAACATTATGAACAATAGAGTACATTATAGTATGATATATAGTATATATTATGAAACAATATATAATAACCACCCAACAAAGTGACCATAAAATAGATACGAGCTCGTAGTGGAAGATGAAAATAAAAAGACGCAATTATGAAATTCAAACAGAGTTAACTCTAGAATAGATACGAGCTCGTAGTGGATTCTTCATCACAACGGCGAATTCTTGCTTCTACGAGAGATCAACATCATCTCCTTCCACATGATTCCATTGAAAATGCCAAATCAAATTAGCGACAAAGTATTCCAAGTGAAGCATAGCCAATGCAAAGGCAAGACATATTCTCCTCCCTGCCCCGAATGGCATCATCTTGATCTCTTTACTTCCTGTTATATCGAAATCAACTCCCTTATCTGATCCTTTCACTAAGAACCTCTCTGGCCTAAACTCCATTGGATCCTCCCATACATTTGGGTCTAAACCCATCTCCCCAACCGTGAAATTGATGTTGGTATCTGATAAAATCATGAAGCTAAACTATGGAATCCATGGATAACTCTCATGAACTCTAAGTAAACATGGAAGAGAGATTATGGAATTTACTGTTGTATTAAAGATGAAAAAATTGTGTTACAGATATTCTTCTCACCACTGTTTATATACACTTTACATAATTGAGTACAAAAGGAATCTAATGCTAACTAACTGCCAACTCATCTAACCGACTTAATCAAGTTGTTAACTAACTAACCATTAACATCCTAACTAACTATTTGATACATGCTCAAGTTATGCCAGTCTCAATACTACCCCTCAAACTGGTAGGTGGTGCAAATATGTTCAACACTCCTAGTTTAGAAATCAGATATTCATGTTGTGTCCTCAATAGTGCCTTGGTTAGGATGTTTGCCTGTTGCTCCTTAGAACTGACATGGTGTGTCTTTATCAGCCCCTGTTGAATTTTTTTCCTTATGAAATGACAGTCTATTTCTATGTGTTTTGTCCTCTCATGATACACTGGGTTTGCTGCTATTTGCAAGGTTGCTCGACTATCACAATACAGTTCAATGAGCTTCTTTATTTCTGCTCCTAGCTCTTCAAACAATCCAGTTAGCCACACTAACTCTGAACATGTTGATGCCATGCTTCTGTACTCTGATTCAGCAGAGCTCCTTGAGACAATATTTTTTTTTTCCAGGAAATAAGTGATTCTCCATGCTTTACCAAGAATCCTGTCACAGACTTTATGGTATTAGGGCATGATGCCTAATCAGCATCACAAAATGCTATCAATGTGTTGTCTCCACTGCTGCTCATTAAAATTCCCATTCTGGGATCCCTCTTAATGTATATGACTACTCTTAAGGCTGCTTCCCAATGAGACTTTTTTGGTTGTTGCATGAACTGGCTGAGAGTCTGAACTGCAAATGATATATCCAACCTAGTCAGTGTCAAATATAAGAGCTTCCCAATCAATTTATGATATTTTCCCTTATCCTCTAAGGGCTCATCATCACTGATTCCTGTGAGGTCATCTAGTTCCTTTGTTGTGAATTTCTGGTTGAAGTCCAAATGTGTCTAGGCTGGCTTTGAACCACTCAAACCTAAGTCTCCTATCAGCTCCAAGGCATACTTTCTTTCGTTCATTAAAATTCCTTTATGAGACCTTGAGAATTCTATTCCCAGAAAAAACTTTAACTCTCCAAGATCTTTCATTTTAAAGATATATTGCAGACTTTCTTTAGTTGATTGAATCAATGTCCTGTTGTTGCCTGTAACCAACATGTCATCCACATAAACTAAGATCACAACAATGTCACTTTCTACCCTTTTTGTGAACAAAGAATAGTCCAAGCAGCTCTGAGTGAAACCAAGTTGAACCAGTGCAGTGGTCAACTTCTCATTCCATTGTCTACTTGCTTGTTTCAGACCATATAAGGATTTGGTAAGCCTACAAACCATACCAGGTTTCTTCCCCGACTTGCAAAACCTTGGGGTAAGTGCATGTAGACCTCATCATGAAGATCACCCTGTAGGAAAGCATTATGGACATCCATTTGCTCAATAGACCAGCCTGCGGTAGCAGCTATAGACATCATAGCCCTAACAGTCACAATTTTAACCACAAGAGAAAATGTCTCATGATAGTTTAGTCTTTCAAGTTGTGTATAGCCCTTAGCTACTAACCTGGCCTTTTACCTCTCTACCTCACCGCTGGCATGATACTTCACTTTAAAAACTCATTTGCAGCCAATGGGAACCTTCCATGCAGGTAAAGGAACCACTTCCCAAGTCTGATTATCCTAAAGAGCTGTGATCTCAGATTGCATGGCCTCAATCCAAAGAGGATCAGTAGCAGTCTCTTGAAATGTTTTAGGTTCAACTATAGAGGTAAAAACAACAAGGGAAGATCTGTCATCCAGGCTGGTTGTGTCCTAACTCTAGTTGAGTGCCTCAACTCCACAACAGCTGGTGGAGGAAGTGATGGTGGAGAAGCAAGAAGAACAATGGGAGATGGCTGGAGAGGAGGTGGAATAAGTGAGTCCAGCTTAAAAGGGTCAAGAACAGCAGTATGCTGAAAAAAGGGTTCTCTTGTATCAGAGTGTGTTTGAAAAGGAAATGTGGATTCCTTGAAGACCACATCCTTGTTGACAAAAAAAATGGAGGTAGAAATGTTCAACAATATGTAACCTTTTAAAGTTGTAGAATAACCCATCATCACATCTTTAATGGCTCTACCATCAAACTTATCATGGCCTGACATCTTCTTGGCATAACAAAGACAACCTATGGTCTTGATATGATCTAGGTTGGGTTTCCTCCCATAAAACAGCTTATAGGGGCTTTTACCATTCAATATTACTGAAGGCAGTCGATTGATAAGGTATGCAGCACTAAGAACACAATGGCCCTAGTACCTGATTGGAATGTTTCCCTGAAATCTCAGACCTCTAGCCATTTCTAGAATGTGTCTATGCTTGCTCTCATCTACACCATTCTGTTGAGGGGTGTAGACACATGTTCTTTGGTGAATAATACCAAAAGAGTGAGAAAGACTGGAACACTCAGCATTAACAAATTCACTCCCATTATCTGACCTGATCATCTTGACTTTAGTATTAAATTAAGTATGAGCCATTGTGAGAAATTGCCTCAACACAACTACAATATTAGATTTCAATTGGAGCAAAAATAACCAAGTGATTCTGGAATGATCATCAACAACAATAAGGAACATTTTATTGCCATCAAATGTGGGTACATGATAGGGACCCCATACATCAATATGTAGTAAATAAAAAATAGTTGCAGCCCTAGTAGTACTCTTAGGAAAAGGCAACATGGTATGCTTAGCCAAGGGGTAAATAGAACAATTATCGATCATATGCAAATTATCAAGTGGAGATAACCCAAACAATTGTCTGATTATTCTTTCAGGTGCATGTCCCATCCTTCTATGCCATAGACTAACATCTACAATATTAGTTCTTGTATGTAGCTTTTTGCCTGAGAGTGATGTTCCTGTGTAAGAGCCATGAGACATCATGTATAAACCATCATTTTCTCTACCAATCCCCTTGACTTGTCCATTGTAAAGGTCCTGGAAAACACAAAAAATAGGCAAAAATAGCACAGAGCAATGCATTTCCTTGGTGAGTTTAGAGATTGATAACAAATTGTACTTGAAATCTGGAATATAGAAGACATTGCTTATGACTCCATCAAGTGCTATTTTAGAAGTACCAATATGTGATACATCTGTCATATTTCCATTTGGAAAATGAACTATCTTATGTAGATTATTTGGTAATGCAGTTTGATGTTCTAACAAACTCAGGTCAGAAGACATGTGGTTTGTAGCCCCTGTATCTACAATGCATTCATGAGCATTACCATGAACTGAACATGCATATACAATACCTGCCATATTGGTTGAGCAGTCAGGTGCTGAATCATTCTCCAACAGCTTCAAGAGTCTATCATATTGAGCTGGAGTGAAGTGAGGCATCTGTGCATGTAGACTTGCAGATGGACTTGTATCCTTGCTTATCCCTTGTTCACGAGCCATATCACCTAACTCTAGCATCCAATCACCAGGCATAGCAACACCAACATTATGAGCAGCTGCTGGATCTACTTTTCTTTTGAACCTAAAATTGAAGTTAGTAGGATAACCTACAATTTTATAGCATTCTACCTTGGAATGTCCTTTCTTCTTACAAAAATCACACTGCAAATTCCAATTTTTCTTAGGTTTCGAAGATGATGCAACTAAATCATTCATGAAGGCAGTCATGCCAGTAATCTCAGAAGGAATAACAGGAGTAGTAAGATCTTGCTGACTTTCACTTTCAACTAACATCGAATAAGCCTTGTTCACAGATGGAACAGGCGTCATCATCAGAAGTTGATCGTGCTGGCTCGTAAGTTTCGTTTAAACCCATCAAAAACTGTAAAAGCTTTTGGCGTTGCATAAATTCAACAAAATCACAAGATTTCTCACAAGCACATTCAGGAACAGGTGCCAAAGAATTAAACTCATCCCAGTGAACTCGCAATTTTGAAAAATACGCAGCAATGGAATCAATACTTTGAGTTGCAGTTGCTATTTCTCTGTGGATCTGGAAAATCCTAGAGCAATCAACTTTGTCAAATCGCTCTTTTAGATCACTACACACTGCTGCTACATTGGAGGCATATAGATTCCGGTAAGCAAATCCTTGGACACACAATTCATAAGCCATGATAGAACAATGACACTACAACGTTCCCATAGATCTTCCAAATTAGTACCAAAACTAGCTTTCTTACATGATCCATCTATAAATCCCAATTTATTCTGACCTAAAATTGCAATTCTCATACCACGACTCCAGACAGTAATTCTCAGATCCTGTCAATTGCAAGGAGATCAGAACTACACCAGAAGTATCAGTTGAATGCAGAAAGAGAGGATGCTTGTGACTCAGCTTTTCTGGCAACTCATTGTCAAGCGCCATTTCTAAATCTCTGTAAATCCTCGATTGAATATCGAAATAGGATCGAGACTAAACTAAAAGCCTAATGGCTCTGATACCGTGATAAAATCATGAAGCTAAACTATGGAATCCATGGATGACTCTCATGAACTCTAAGTAAACATGGAAGAGAGATTGTGGAATTTACTATTGTATTAAAGATGAATTTTTTTTTGTTACAGATATTCTTCTCATCAATGTTTATATACACTTTACATATTTGAGTACAAAAAGAATCTAATGCTAACTAACTGCCAGCTCATCTAACCGACTTAATCAAGTTGTTAACTAACTAACCATTAACATCCTAACTAACTATTTGATACATGCTCAAGTTATGCTAGTCTCAATAGTATCCTTTGGAATGACGTAGCCGTTCAGTTCAACTTCCTCCGTTGCTGTGTGTGGCAGCACAAAGTGACCGGGTGGGTTACGCCTAAGACCTTCTAATATCACTACTTTCAAGTAGGGTATTTTCTGCAAATCTTCCTCCTTCACTGCCTCTTCATCTGTCAACTTGCTCTGTTATTCTCCCACTACACTCTCAATTTCTCGGTATAGATTTTCCTGAATGAAAGGGTTTTTGACCAATGTCACGCCCCGAGCCTACACCCTGGGTGGGACTGGCACTTGAAGACCGTTGCTGGCCCCAAGCGAACCCTTGGCCTGGCTTACATAACTCAGCGGAAGACAATACTCATATCTATAATGATCAATGAACTTAACTGAACTGGATAATAACATAACTGATAATGTTTCAAAGATTAA
Source organism: Solanum acaule (assembly GCA_036250505.1). Classification (NCBI taxonomy): domain Eukaryota; kingdom Viridiplantae; phylum Streptophyta; class Magnoliopsida; order Solanales; family Solanaceae; genus Solanum; species Solanum acaule. The sequence goes on from JAJOOR010000426.1 coordinate 58,451, forward strand.
ACATTCAACTTGGCCAAAAGTGACAATCCAAGTCTTTAACATAATATAAAATGAGAAGACTAAAGAACTAATAACTGACTGTCTATGAAACCTCTAAAACAACTGAGATGGATGTTGGGACAAACCCCACAACATCCTAATGAACTAAACTAGAAAGTGAAGAAAAAGAGTCATCTGAATGCAAGGAGGCTCACCACAGACTCTAATTGCTCAAGTTGGATCAACGGGGCGCTGGATGCTGATCCTGGTTACATGTGTTGCATCATAAGACGATGCATGTCAACTGGCATCAACACATTGAATGTATGAGTATGCGAGTTGGAATGCTAAACAATACATATGCTTGAAAAGATTCTGAAAGAAACACTTACCTTGGATCTTCTCAACTCATGAATAACTCAACTCAATATAAAGCAATAAAACACATGTGATATATATATATATATATAAAGCTTATAAAACAACTGAAAACAATCTTAGTTGGTTTAGAGATAAAACAATAACAAACTTAGCTTTACTCATATAAAAAGTAATATAACTTCTGTGGGAGATTCTCTAACCGACAACCATCACTATGAGCCTAAGTGATGGTACAACGTTTTACCTTACGTTGCAAAGGACCGTCCTATACCTTGCCATCGGTATAGAACCAGAACTACTAAGTGGATCCACTAGTCTATGCTAAAAAGCACTAAGGAATCATCTAAAAAATATGATCATTTTTCTGCCTATGATGGCTACATAGTTTATAGGGGCTTGAGTTAATATGAACTCGCGTCCCCATATCGGTGCTCAATACTACTCCCAAAATATACTAGCTCATGTGTTTTTAAAACAACTTCTTCTTTGGTTTGAGATAATTGCTCAAACTTAGCTTAAAAGCTCTCTTGGAATCGATGTTCCCTTTTCTTGCTCAAATGTGAAAACATTTATAATCTTATTTGGGAATACTTAGTTCCCTAATAGCTTTTTGAGAAATGAACTCAACTCTTTACTCTTTGCTTAACTTGAAAACTTGGGTCTTAAATGAATTTAAAACATTGTTAAAGACCCTTGAAAACTTTAAGAAACTTTGCTTTGATTTGCTTCTTAACTTCTAGACTTGACTTTTAACTTCTTTAACTTTGATCTTAACTTTACTTGAATTGGATTATGGATTCAAGGTTCATGATCTTATGTTTATGGATGAGTTCATGATGTTTAGATGTACTTTAGAGTGTTGGAATCAACTTAGCAATGTAGATACAATGCTAAGGAATACGTACGAAAAGGTGGGGAACGATTGGGGAGAACTAGCGTCCCTGGCGCTCTGAGAGGCGTGGGGCGCCAGCCCTCAAAGTTCAGAGAACTTCCTGAGGCGCTCTGGCTGGCGCGACGCGCCAGAGGATAAAGTTCAGAGGAACTTTTGTGGCGCTCTGGCAGGCGCGGCGCCCCAAGCCCTTTTCGAGAAAATCCCCGACTTTTCTCCTTCTTTTTTCATCTCTAAACCCTCTAAACTTCAATGGTTCTTTCCCCAAACACTTAGGATCATTTATACCCTCAATACATGATAGATTTAACTCGAAAAACAACTCGAAAACACGAATCAAATCAACACTAGGCATTCAACAATCAACCAACAAGAATTCAACAATGTTCTTCAAGAACTTCACTTTCTTAACATTCAAACAACTCCAATTTTGCTGAATTGAAACAAGTTTGGCGTGCGGGTGAACTAACCCAACACTATGTGATCTCACATACCTGGTAGGGATCACCCCCGACGAATTCCACTCGCAAAGCTTGAACGTTGTTGGCGATTTCTTGATTTCTCACCTCTTTTCTCTTCTTTCTTCTCCTCTCCAAGCCCTAGCGTAAATTCTAATTTTCTCTAAACTGAATAAAGTCTTGTTTTACCTTATTAATTCCTAAAAACGAAATAGGTAAATTAGGTAAGGAAAAGACTAGTTTACCCTTCACAAATCCGGATTTGGACTTTCCTTAATCCAATAGCCCAACTTTCGAAAGGCATAACTCACTCATACGATATCGAAATTGCGCAAACTCAGCAGCGTTGGAAAGATCATTCCAAAAGCTTTTCAATCATATCTGGAACTACACCTAACTCATCCTGAGCTAGGAGTTATGGTCGTTTGAAGTTAACCAAAAACTCATTTTTCCTAACTTAAACAAATTTCCAGATTTGTCACTATTTCCAAAAACGATTAATTCAAATTCTTAGCTTCTTCCTAGCTATTTCAAATTGCGAGATGTTACAACCAAGTTGGCTATAATCCACTGTAAGGCAGTGGACGTCGTATCAGCTCCGGCGCTTAGGAATTCACTGCAGAGGGCTATGATTTCTCCAACATTGAGGTTCTTTTTTTCCTCTGGCAATTCCAAATTCAACATCGTATCCACATAAGCCACTACTAACTCATCACCGTGCTCGGTCTTTTATTCTTTGTCCCTGCGTCGAGCTTCAATCAAAGGAATGGTGATATTCCTTTGCTCTCGTTATAGTCAATGAGTTCCTTCTAGCGATTTCTAAAAATTATTTTTCCAACTCTGGGAAAGAATTTTAGTATATGTTTGTATCGTCAGAAACCCAGGACCAAGTTATTTTGCATATTTTCAATTTGCTTGATTTGAGGTTCCTCAAGTTTATCCCCAAAACACATCAATACAAGAAGACAGAACATAGCATACTGAAAATGATCAATTAACTTCACGGAATCCACTTGGGCGTGACGGATCTGTTGAAGGAGGATACCCAGCACCCACGATCTGGCATTGGAATAGGACTTGAAGCGAGAAGGATGGAGTATTTCTGAAGTCAAGTTTCGACGGAGAAGACGCCATATTGGGCCGTAAGAGGTGGAGCTGATGATGTACTGGTTACTAGATTCAGCCATTGGCCGGTCGGAGAAAATAGAGCCTTGCTGGACTAAAGCTTGGTAGGTTAAAGAGTGACTACCTACGTATATGGTAGGACGAGACCCAATATTGAGGGTTATCAGAGGACCATACTTAGCCTTGAGTACACGGAGTATGGGTTCCAATTTGGCGGTGGACCATAATAAGCTTCCGATCACCGGAAAAATGTAGGGTCCCGGTGGGAGTTTCTTCTTGAATTTGGAGTTAGCAGAGATGAAAAATACAAGATTAAAGAGGGATTTGAGTAAGAAAGATATGCAGAGAGTAAGGAGTAGTATGAAAATCCAGTTCTCCATTACTCTATTCCAATTGCACAAAGAGATTGTTTTCATTTTCATGCGAGTGATTTTAGTAACAAAGGAGAATCATCTGTAGAGATTATGTGTTTTTTAAAGTTGTCCGCATATTTCACTTGGACATCTCAACTAAGCCTTGTACCTATTGAACACCTCTAGTACTTCAAATTGATACTTATTTGACATTTTTTGGACAATCAACCAAAAATATCAAGTGTGTGAGATACACTTGCTATGATATAACAGTATGACGAATTAAATTATGACATGTGTCAGTTGAATAAAAAAAATATTTAGAAATATAATTTAATATGAGTGAAGAAAAATATTTTAAATAATAAAAGATAAAATAAAATTCCCCCACCCACCAGACCTTTCCCCTGCTACCCATGACCATCCCCCCACCGTCTCTTTCCCTTTTTTGTTTTTTGTTCTTCTTTATCATAGATTAACAATGGCAAATCGTTTAGATTCAAAAAGAAATTTTTTTAAAAAAACTTTAATAGTTACTATTGTTACTAACCATCCAAGTTCTTCCCTGCTACCTATCAGAACACTACTCTCCTTTTTTTTTCTAATTTTCTAAATCAACAATGACAAATATAGATTCAATGGTGATAGAGGAGGTGAAGTGACTGTAGATATAATAGTAGAAGAAAAGGAATACAACATTGAAGAAGAAAAAAACACGATCAAGTGTCTATGTTAATGGTAGAGGTGATGGTAGTTATTGCTTAAAAGAAGAGGAAGAAATGGATGTATTGGCTGCGATAATAATAAATCTGAAAAAATAAACTGATAATGATGGTAAAGGAAGATAAAAAAATGAGGAAGAAGAAGAAGAAGGGTGTTTATGGCAACAATAGCTGATGTGAGTGGTAACGTGGAGAAGTGATGGGAACAAGTCCAATGAAGAAGAAAGAGATTTTTAAGTTTTAAAAAAGTCTAATTTAATTTTTTCACGCGCTTATTATTTGTGAATCATACTCAAAATGTCACCTCAGTAATAAATGCTCAATTGGTATCAATTGGAAGCACTAGAAGTTCAATAGTATAAGGCTTAGTTGAGGTATTCAAGTAAAATATGTGGACAACTTTAAGGGACTGTGTATGACTTAAGCCGAAAAGATATAACGGAAATCACATGTGAAAATCAATATCATTAACACTTTGTTCGGACTTGATACGTATTGTTTCATAATGTATCATATTGTACTATATTAGTTTAATAAATATAATGTTTGAATAGATTATATTATTCTTCATTGTTACGTAATGTCATATTTTTACAATCTATATAAAGGAGAATATGAAAATACTGATGTGACATGCTTCTAAGGTCACCATTTACATTTATCTTTTTTTGACATTTTATTCTATTGTTTCCTATCTAATTAATGTGAAATGTTTAAAAATTAAATAGTGGACTGTTACCTATAAACTGAAAAGACTCATAAATTATGCCATTTAACACCTAGAAAGCCCAAAAGTCACCAATTTGAAATATAAGAAGGAAACGCACTGTTGGCTCATCCAATGCATTATGTCAATTTTTGTGTTGTTCTGGAGTTGCACCACGGTCGACAGGTAAATTTTTTTTTTTTTTCAAAATCTATTCGAATTGAAAATCTAAAATAGTTACAAATTCTCTTATAAAAATGGTGTTTTGTAAATTTTGTAGCCAATAACAGGTTTACACGTTTCTTTGTGCTGTTCTGCAGTTCCACAATGATTGACAGGTAAATTTTTTTACCTGACTCAGATGGCAATCCTTTAGCAGCAGCAGCATTCAAATCATCGTTTAAAGTACTATTCTTCGAAACATGATGTAAATCCTTGATAGATGATTCAGTTCCAAAGCCAAAACCTGGTCTCCTGAACAACCTTCTGCTAATTGATTTATAGTATCTTCATTTGTTTCAAAATGCTTTGAACCAGTCACTGATTCCGTTTGAATATGAGCTGTGTTGGAACCAAGGTCCATCGCTATTGGATATGAGATAGACGATGACTCTTGGTTTTCGGATTGTTTCATCAAAGGAGGATGACTTATCTTGGAGGCCAAAGATGTGTTGCACTCAACCGCAGTGAATGAATTGTGAAACGTTTGGCAAGGAACTGATTCCATCAACAAGAGACTCCATTGTGTTCTTTGGTGTAAACACTGCCATTACACAATTAAAAGTGAAGAAAAATTAGTTACTTAACAGTTTGACCACTTTTTTCCGGAGTTGAATTCTGGAAATCATTTTTGGCCATAAAATCTGGAATTCAACTTCATTGTTGAAGAAAATTTTAAAAAACTTATAATTTGTAAATTTTGTAGTCAATAACAGGTTTTCATGTCTCTACTTGGTTGTTTTGGATTCCTTATGTCTATTCTGTTTTAGTTCTTAATATGTTTGAAGCAGTGTTGTTGTCTTGCCGAGATAAAGCACAAGTGGTGTAGATTTTATGAACTTCGCAAGCATGAACGCTCCTTTGCTATACCAAGCCATAGTTAACATTCTGTTATTTGCCATTTTTTCTTTGAAAAGTTAATTCTATTTTTTGGGCTTTTTTTTTTTGCTTCAATTTAAAAGGTACGAAAAAACTCTACTAACAAATATAAAATTACATATCTTTTGAGCGAGGAAACACATATAATCTATTTGAATTATTGTTCTTGATTTATTTTTTTCCTTTTGGAATATGTTTTCATTTAATTTCTACTAATAGTTTTTTCCTAAATAATTTTCTTTTGCAGTTTATTTTTCAAGAATGCTAATTAATTTTTTATAGACTTTTTTTGCTAATATTTATCAAATTTTTTTAAAAAAAATACTATGATATGAATAATCAGTACATAAATACTAATATCAGCCAAATATAAAATAACGAGTATTATATAAAGTTGGATATGAAATTATGAATTCATAGGTGATATGACATTTCTTTGGCCAAAATTACATTTATCTTCTTTTTTTCTTTATTTTTATGTGTTAATGTGACAATGAATGACTTAATTATTAGTACTCCATTTTAAATTTTCCTTACTGCACATTTTATGTGTTGCTTTTTGGTCCATTTTTTTTCACTCTCAATAGACTTTTGCCCGTTATTTAATTACAATTAATACATTGAATATTGATCCCATTATAACTCCTAAATGTACATATTTATTTAATTATTTCTGTAATTATTTAATATTTGTAACTCATTTATTGTGGTTGAGTCTTTTTATCTTCATTTTGCTTATCTGCATTTTTATCATATTTTGATGGAGATATTTAGTTGTTTAGCCTTAGAAAAAGATGATAAGACTTCTTCAAGTGAAGAATGAAGACAAAAGTTGTAACTAACTAAAAAAATTGCAAATGATATAGTCAATAACGGGTGAATAGGTAATCCAGAATACATTTTTGACGCCCGTGGAAGACTTTATGTATTTGTAAGGAATGTAATTAATTCTATTTATCCTATTTTTAATTATTGTTTTGGTGATTTATTAATATGTTATTTTGATTGATAATAATATTTTTGGTCTCCACAGGGCGTGAAGTTTTGTAGAATGACTTTCTTGGTGCAAAATGCAAATATTGAAGTATCAATCATCTATTTTATGTTTCACACTTTTGTCACCATTGTAAATTCTTATCTTAATCTCAACCATCGTCAGAAATTCATTAAAAATTATAGGTTCATAAATTACGAGTTTTACTTTATTAGATCATATGTATCAATAATTATTTTTTTAAAACTTGTATATAATGGCATTGGCGGAGGAGCGATAGGAAAATAGAAAAATATGTAATCTTTTTAATATACGAAAATGGAGAAATTAGAAATTTTACTATTAAGAATGGTGTTCCATCTTGAATATTTAATGAATCGCAAGAGGAGGGAGAATACTCAACCTCATTATGGGTGCTTTTGGATTTGAAGACTAAAAGTATATGTTTAAAAGGGGTTGTTTGGTGTATTACAACTTCCTCTATATGCGAAATTCGGGGAAGGAATGAACCACAAGAGTTTATTGCATGTGATCTATCTTACATTTCTGCAAGAGGCTATTGTCACGACTTGAAACTGTGAAAATTTGCAATTCATAAATATTTACAATTCTTCAAATATTTAGGTATTAAAAAGAATACTTATTCATAAATCCAGTAAAGCTTTTCGTAACCGCGCGAAGCGAGAGTACGTTTACTAGTTTAAATAATAAATCTACAAGAATAGAGCTTAGTTAGGAAAAAGCAAGATAAAGAATAAAATAAAATCGTTAGTAAATAATAAGTAATCAAAGACAAATCGAGAAAAATATATTAAAATAATGACCAGATCACACCAATCAATCGTTATACAAAATAAAATTTTTTATTACTATTTAACGATAGATTTAAACGACACAATGTAATAAAATTAAGTAAGAATCACAACAGATATAATATTTTACTTTACTACTATATATAAGTGGGAAAAATCACCCCATATACACATTTAAGAGTAAATATTACGGGTTTTAAACCTACTTTTAAAAATTTCTTGCTTATAACAGATTATTTACGGGCTATGACATATCAGTTAAATTTTATTTTATTTTAAAATGAAATTATATTTATTTAATAAATTATTAATCTATTTATAGTTTTTTTTATTATTAATTAATAATAGATAATTAATTTGATTTTACTTCCTTTTTAAAAAAAACTAAAATTTTCAGTTACCTAATTTTAGGGATTTCCTTTCCTTGTTTACCGTTACCATCCCCAATCTTTGATCACACCACCATCCCACACGTTTCTTCACTCCCACACGACTCAACCCACAACCCACTATCAAACTTTCTCCATTCTTTCTCATCTAGTCCAACATCAAAATCGATTACCCATCTTTTAAATCATTCTTTTTTAAACAAACTAAAAAAAAACTAAATCATTCTTTTTTAAACGAAGGAAATACTAATATCTATAAAAGAAAGCACTCAAACAATACTACTCCTAACATTAAACTTGACACCAAAAGGCTTGAAATTGAAAGAAAAGTCCGAACTTGAAAGAAGGAAAGATCAAGAAATAGTAAAAAATTCATAATTGTATTTACAATTTAAAAAGAGAGATGAAAAATTGTTTTTTAAATGCTTATGAAAAGATAAAAAGAAAGAATTAGTAGCAAGGAAATAGGCTAGCAGACTTTTTAGCAAAGGAAGGAAGCTTATTAGAATTAAATAATGATGCTCATATCCTATATCTTGGTAGGTGCCAGACCTATTTTGCAAGCCGATAAGGATGGAGAGGCAACTACTAAAATAATTTCACTATCTACTTGTACCAAGCTAGCAATGCTTGGAAATCTGAATATTATCTCTAATCATGTAATTAATAGTGATGCTAATACTACAACAACTTGAGAAGCTAACTCTATGGCTACTAATACTACTGTAATGTTTTGATTATATATAAGGTACACTTTTCCACCAAAAAAAAACAATAATCCTTCTTCAATATGCATACTCGTTTCGATCTAACTTTTAATTTGGAGTTCTTTTCTTCGTTTTTAATTATTTTTGTTGTTGGGTTTTTGATAAATACATGGTATTCATTTGAAAATGAGGGAAAGTGAAACAATTTAAGTTTGATTGAGAATTTACACATGAAATCTTCAAATTTTTGAAATGTAATTTATGTAAGTATTATAACTCAGAATAATTGACAATTGAAAATATTTAAAAGATATATATAAAAAAGGGAAAATTATATATAATAGCAAACTATTAATTCAAATTAAATGCTATAAATATACTTTGATTTAATTGTATCCTATAGCAAACTATTGCTATTTTCGTCACTCTCCCTGGTGGAATCTCGCTCGCCACTCTCGTTTGGTGGCAGTCTCGCTCGCCTCTCTCACTTTTATACAAACACAAATGTATAAAATGCGTTTGTGTTTGTATAAAGCGAGAGGAAATTGTATATATACATATATTTCCGTTCCCCTCTCTCCCCTCTCCCAGATCTCGCTCGCCACCCTCGCCTCTCTCACTTTTAGACAAACACAAATGTATAAAATGTGTTTGTGTTTATATAAAGCGAGAGGAAATTGTATATATACATATATTTTCGTTCCCCTCTCTCCCCTCTCTCCCCTCTCCCAGATCTCGCTCACCACTCTCCCAAATCTCACTCGCCACCCTCGCCTCTCTCGCTTATACAAACAGAAACGAAATGTATAAATTGCGCTTCTGTTTGTATAAAGCGAGAGAAAATTATATATACACATGCAAATACATATATCTTCGTCCTATACACTTATAATTATACAATACAAATATTTTCCTGCCCAGTTTTCTTTTGCCTTTCTCTCTTTCTCGCTTTATACATACACAGATTATACAATTGATCTTTTGTATACAATTGCTTTCTTTTGTATATGTATAGCAAATTATACAACTGCTTTCTTTGTATATGTATAGCGAAGTATACAACTGTTTTTTTGTATATGTATATCGAATTATACATATATATGTTTGCTATGGAGCGTAATTATGCAAACTTTGCTATAGCATACAAATATGAATTTTGTGTTTGCTATATGTGAAAGTTGCTCTATAAAAAATTTACGATAAAAAATGAACATGTTTGAATATCAAAATTTGAAAAATGTCACATAAATTAATAATGACAAGGATAAGTGATATAGCATGTGGGAGTAGAGCTGTCAAAATGGGTTGTCACAACCCAACCCAACCCTAACGGGCTAGAGAGTTGAATGGGTTGAGACGGGCTGACCCTTTTAATTAAAGGGCCGATAAAATAGCAGCCCAACCCAGCCCTAAGCGGGCCACGAGTTGGGACGGGTTGACCCTTCAACCAAAAAAGGGACAACATTTTCCTCTTAGAAAGGATACAAACATTGATGTCCGATGGACACGACATCAATACATACATAAATTCATTATATACTTCAGTGAATATTTACACAACAAATACATAATAGCCAAGATACAACATTCATAAGATTCATCCGAGCAAAATAACATTACATGATCATTATTTTCATAAACAAGACAATAAATGAGAAGTGAAAAATTAGGCATAAAAACAAAAGTAAAAGAGGTCAAAGATTCATAGTTATAATGGAGTAATGAACTTGGGCTAATAACAAAATTTAGTGGGCTAATGACCCTAAAATGTAAAAGATATGTAAAAAATATAGTCTTGATTTTATATTGATATTTTAAAAATATTTATTAACAAAATCTTAACAAGTAAAACACTACTTAAAATATATATAATAAATATTATTAAAATTCACAGCTTGCGGGCTGGCCTCTGAGGCTTGCTGGTTGGGCCTACGAGGCCAGCGGGCCAACTGAGGCTGGGCTAAAAACCTTGTTCCAAAATGAATTGAAAAAATTGAGCCCAACCCCATTTAATTCAAGAATTGGATTGGATCGACCTAGCGGGCCAAGCCCATTTTGACAGCTTTATGTGGGAGGCCTGCTAGTATCAAAAAGGGTGGGTGGATTTCAAGAAGAAAGGGATTTACCTTTTCTTTTTTTTTTTTGGCTTTTATCTTCTATGTAGGTAATTTTCTTATTTTTTATTTAATTTTTGTAGTAACTTTTTAAATTAATTCACTCTTATTTTGTGTGTGTAATACATATTTTTTCAACTCAGCTAAATTAATATCACATAAATTCGATCAATGATCAAAAGAGTCTAAAGTTTCTATTTTGTTCTAATTTAAGTGTGTAGTTAAAATTTTATGGAGCAAAAGGGTTCAATATAAAATTCTAATCAAATATAAGTACTACTAGATAATTTCGCCTTCCTATTATGTCTTTGTGTTAATAATGTATTTGGTTTCACTACTTTTTCAAATTGTTATTTATTTATTTATTTGTTCCTTCTTTGCACCTTTTTACAGTAAATCAAAGAGGAATCTATATAAATCTGACTAGGTTAGATCCTAATTATTAGGATTCACGATAGTTTCGAATATTACTTTCTCTATCATATCTCGTTCTTTGGATACATGTAACTTAACTCGATAGATACATGTATCCGACAAATTTAATAAGCGAGATACATATCTTATTCGTTTAGATTAAATGGTTGTAACTGATTTCCTTAATTAAAGAAGTAATTGACTACTGTAATAGATTTTCAATATCCAAGCATATCAACTATATCAATTTTTTCAAAAATATTGATTTCATAAAATCATAATAATTGTAAACTTCATCTTTTTGACAGTAAATCATTTTTATTTCTTTCCTTAATTACATGTATCTATAAGTCTATCTTCTAATGTATATTATTATTTATATAATATATATCACTATTTATCTGAGATGTATCTTACTTACAATAATAGTGATGCATGTATCTAAGGATTTTTTTTAGAATGATTTCTATAAGTACATTTATATCTATTATACATGATTATGTATCTGAGTATTATCCTTTATATATATAAACGTATATAACGACAATGTCTACCATGTTGATAAATTTTTGTTAGATATAGATACACGTATATACCTAATAGACATACGAAGACTTTATTGTATCAACAATGTATATAGATCTCTCATATATAGTTACACATCATTTATGTACGAGTATACACTATTATACACTATTGATACATTATATATACATATAAATACATTAAATATGCATATGATCATTTTGTTCAAAATTATTCTTGTTGTATGTACATGTATTGCTAATTTTGTGCTATTTCTTTTATGTAAATGAAAACTTGGGTATATTTGATGCAAATAAAATAACTTTATAGAAATTTATATGAAATTTATCTTATAGAAAATAATTTTTATTCTAATCATGATTAAGACTTATTTTAAATTTACTAAACATCAATCATTGATTTAAATATATGACATGTGCCTTTCATCTAAATAAGACCTAGGAGAAAGTTGGAAAAAAAAAATAGTAAGAAGCCTAATTGTCCTAATCACGGTTAAGTGTGTGTTTAGTAAATGTTTTTCATATGTTTTGAAAATATTTTCTCGTAAAACAAGTTTTTTTAAATGAGGAAAATGGCTTTCCTAATAGAAATAACGAAAATAAATTGCATAACATTCCAAGTTTATCGTATCCAACCCTTAGCCTTGATTATCCCACCCCCTCACCCCCACTCCTCGTTTCTATCCATCTTCATAGCATTTTACAAGATAACATGTAAGTGCTCTTTGAATAATATTTTTTGCTTACTTACCATATACTAGAAAATAAGTAAGAGACACACTTAATTTTTGAGAAATATTTTCTACATATACCAAACACACCTAAAGCTTTTTTTTTTTTATTACTACCTCCGTCATATTAGATGAGCATTTTCTATTAATTAAAGAGTCATTAATAGATTAATCAACTTTATTATTTTGCCCTTTGTTCATATTAATTGTCTCTTGAAAAAAATATTCTTAGATCTTTAAAATTTATTTAAGCTTTCAAAGACCATATTAATTGTAAGGATAAAATAAAATAAAAAAATTTATTTTATTTTAATTTAATAAGTGATCAAGTAATATAAAACCGATATTTTATATAGGGGTGTAAATCTTAATGACATGCTTTTGTCGTCCAAAAGAAAATAAAAAAATTAATTAATTTTATTTTAATTTAATAAGTAATCAAGTAATATAAAACCAATATTTTTTATATCGAGGTGTAAATCTTAATGACATGCCTTTGTCGTCCAAAAGACAGAAAGGAGAGGAGCCCAATCCCTTATGAAAAGAAGAAGAGTGTTACACAAATTGAGGAGGATTTGACAACTAAGGGTTATTTTGCGAGATAAGTTATTATTGTGAATTATAAATTATTGTGACTTATAAAATATTTTATATAATTTATAAATATATAAGTTTTATTTTTTAAAAATTAAAGATTTCATGTGTAAATTCTTGATCAAATTTGAACTAACTATCGAAAAATAAAAAGTACATATAAAATGAGACAGACAGAGTAATATCATTATGGTATAAATATGGAATAAAATAATTCTAACTCCAATCAAATATATAAAATAATTCTATATTTTATATTTGAGATATTTCTACCTTATATTTGTTAAGTCGTAACAACCTTCCAAACCAGATGTGAACTGGGCGGGTGATAATGATAATGAAAATAAGAAGATAAAAGTCTCATTGATGATTACAAGTAGTGAGTGATTTAGCAATGGAAATCTGGTTTATCATTGTTGTTACTCTCTGTATTGCTTTCTGGTTGAAATCCATTTTTAATATTATTGTCTCTCCAAATTCCAATACCAAGAAGAAGCTCCCGCCGGGACCCTACAGTTTTCCGGTGATCGGTAGCTTATTATGGGCTAAAAGGACCTTAGCCAACTTGGAACCCATCCTCCGTGACCTTAAGGCTAAGTATGGTCCGCTGATTACCCTAAATATTGGGTCTCGTTCAGCCATATTCGTAGCTAGCCACTCCATAGCCTACCAAGCTTTAGTCCAGCACGGTGCTGTTTTCTCTGACCGGCCAAAGGCTGGGCCCACCAGTGCAGTCGTCAGTAGTAACCAGCGGAACATCAGCTCCGCCCCTTACGGCCCTATATGGCGTCTACTCCGTCGAAATTTGACTTCAGAAATACTCCACCCTTCTCGTATCAAGTCCTATTCCAAGGCCAGATCTTGGGTATTGGGTATCCTCATTCAACAGCTCCGTAACTCCCAAGTTGATTCTGTGAAGTTAATTGATCATTTTCAGTATGCTATATTCTGTCTTCTTGTATTGATGTGTTTTGGGGATAAGCTTGAGGAATCTCAAATCAGACAAATTGAAAATGTACAGCGCAAAATGCTCCTGGGTTTCAGACGATTCAATATGTTCAATTTCTTTCCTAGAGTTGGGAAAATAATTTTTAGGAATCGCTGGAAGGAACTCATTGAACTACGACAAGAGCAAGAGAGTATCATCATCCCTCTGATTGAAGCTCGACGCAGGACCAAAGAACAAAAAATCGAGCACGGTGATGAATTTGTGGTGGCTTATGTGGATACGCTGTTGAATTTGGAGTTGCCAGAGGAAAAAAGGAACCTCAATCATGGAGAAATCGTAACCCTCTGTACTGAATTCCTAAGCGCCGGAACTGATACGACGTCCACTGCCTTACAGTGGGTTATGGCCAACTTGGTCAAAAACCCTTCCATTCAGGAAAAAATATACCAAGAAATTGCCAGTGTAGTGGGAGAAAAACAGAATAAGTTGACAGATGAAGAGGTGGTGAAGGAGGAGGATTTGCAGAAAATGCCCTACTTGAAAGCAGTGATATTAGAAGGTCTTAGGCGGCACCCACCTGGTCACTTTGTGCTGCCACACACAGTGACAGAGGAAGTAGAACTGAACGGCTACGTCATCCCAAAGGATGTCACGATCAATTTCATGGTTGCAGAGATGGGTCTAGACCCAAAGGTGTGGGAGGATCCCTTGGAGTTTAGGCCAGAGAGGTTCTTAGTGGAAGGATCAGATAACGAAGGGTTTGATATAACAAGGAGTAGAGAGATCAAGATGATGCCATTCGGCGCAGGGAGGAGAATATGTCCTGCCTATGCATTGGCTATGCTTCACTTGGAATACTTTGTGGCTAATTTGGTTTGGCATTTTCAATGGAAGCCTGTGGAAGGAGATGATGTTGATCTCACGGAGATTCTAGAATTCACCGTCGTGATGAAGAACCCACTACGAGCTCGTATCTGCCCCAGAGTTAACTCTGTTTGAATTTGGTAATTGGTTGTTTTTATTTGCATCATTCTCTGTTGATGGACTTCCCTCCCGCTGGAAGTTAGTGGGAAAATGATGGTTAATGCCTTGCTGCAATATCAGCTTAGTAGTTTGTATTGGCTAAAACAAGATACAAACTACTAAGCTGATATTGCAGCAAGGCAAAAGTAAAACTGACTGTTTCTTGCTTATATCTTATCCATTTGGCAGATAGTAGTTCAATTTGTACTTTCCTGAATCTTGTGTGACGAAGTGATCCTTGTTCACTAGAATTATACTCTTCCCTCCGTTCCACTTTGTTTTGACATTGTTCCCTCATTAATCAATTAAAAAAAATACATTTCTATATTTATAGACACAAATGTTAAAATATTAGATTTAGATGCATTTTCATTCTTAAATTCCTCTATAAGAGCGGTAGTTCTTATTGTTCACATATTATGATTACTACTATTAATACAAGGGAATACACTCCTCTTCGTCGTCCCATTGGGTTCTCGACGGTCACATGAAAATTAGGACATTTTAGTCTTTCTATTATATTTTATCCTGACATCTTCTGTACTTTTTGTTCTGGAAGCAAAGGGAAGAGCTATTGTGGGAGATAAATAGTCTTGTTTTTTGTGTTGTGACCTATTCTTCTAGCTATGACAGACCTATGCTTTGGTGGGGATTTCAAGTATGGCTCCTCAGCTTTGTGAATTATACCAAATACATCATGTTAACATTATCTGTTGAATTAGCCTTATGTGTTGGCCGTTGGGAGGTAGATACATTCTTCTTTTTGCTGTCGTGACCTATGTTTCCAGGAATGTAACACTTGTTTCTCCATGTACGTTCGTGATGACTGTAAAGTTTATCTGATCAACTAACTTTACTTTGCTGCCTTGTTTTTGCTTATTTGATCTTTAACATGTGAGGCTATATCAGAAAGTTTCCTAACTGCTTAGTGGTGACTGCACAACTTCTACTTTAAATCTGGAACTTCCTTTCTTTTGCTTCATTTTTCTTCGTGCTTTTGGAGTTTTGTTCTTCTGCTATCCATCTTGTCGTCTCTATGCCTGCTTGTGATAAGTGAATTTGTTGCACTTCCTCT
Source organism: Solanum acaule (assembly GCA_036250505.1). NCBI lineage: Eukaryota > Viridiplantae > Streptophyta > Magnoliopsida > Solanales > Solanaceae > Solanum > Solanum acaule. The sequence goes on from JAJOOR010000426.1 coordinate 74,509, forward strand.
TTTTTCCCTCCTTCAGATTTCTATTGCTGCGTCGATTGTCTGCAGCCACACAATTTCTCTATAACATCATAAAATTTATGAAAGGGAAAAGATCAATTCAAAGTAGAGACACCTTTGTGCTAACTTTGTTTGACAAATAAGAGGAATAAGCAGGTCTTGGTCGTCTTTCTGTGTTGTTGACAACTGCGTCAAACTGTGGGTTTTTTTCTTCCTATTATATATTTTTACACAGCTAGATTTTGTACTTCTCTGATGGAGGATGCGTAAAACTTTTCACTGAATTTCTTTTCTTTAGGTTTGGCTGTCATTATGCGCTTCCTTTAGGTTTGTACTGTCATTTCTTTCCTTTAAAACTGTCTAACATCAAAGCTTCAAGGGTATAAATTCAGCTCTCTCATTATACTGGCTAGCTTTAAACTTAAACTACTTGTACATGCTACTTCCTGTAGAATCAACCTTGTAATCTGTTCATGACTTCTCTGCTTCTGTTGGGTAACTCTTGTGTTTCTCTCCTGCCATATTAAATAGGCACATGCAACAATACTTGCCCGGTACATTGTAGCTTTTATATTCTTCCCGTTGGCATTTAAAACAGCCCACTGGATCTCCTCTTGCCATATCATTGTAGACCTCCTATCACCTTGCCACAGAAGTAGTTTGCTCCATATGGAGCTAGAGAAAGAACATTGGAAGAAAAGGTGATCTATGCTTTCATGCTCAATACCACAAAGGGGACATAGTTTACTCTCAATTACCCTCACTGCATGAACCTGTCCCTTGTGTATAGTCTGCCATGTAGGATCAACAGTAGTAGGAAAATTCATTAGGTGCCCCAATGTTATTGCAAGTCATCGTCTTCTACGGCACTTTCAGGAAATCTCCTCGCAAATATTTTTTAGACACAATACTATGACTAATCACTAAATGTATATTGGTGGTATTCGTAAGGTACAAAGCTCAACTGCTTACAACCTGCAATGGAATGCCAACATCATTTTGTTTTTCTTTGGATTGATGAATTGTTTCTTACAATGTTGAGAATATGATAGATAAATTATTTATTTATAGTATTGAAATTTAAAACTCCACCTTCAACAAAGTATAGTGTAGGTCATTATTTCTGTACGACCATTTCCTTACTTTATACTTACTAATTGGAGTCTGACTCTACTTTTTGTGAACTATAAATGGCACTCCATCAGGCACCAATATCTTTTGACCACACTCTCTGCTTCAAAAGAGAAATGGATGCAATGGTATTTGCTCCTCAAGCTAGTTAGAATTTAGAATTTAGTGACTTCGTCTTGGATCCCTTCTAGGCTAGTGCACAATAATTTTGATGGTAGTCACAATTTAAGATTGAGCTTAGATGGCTAGTTCAGTAGGAAAGGCTTATCTTTTTGTTGCTCTATTTCTTGCTTGTACCTATTATGAATGTGTTGCTTCCTATGTGAAAATATTAAAAGTTGCGGGTTTCTTCTTCTTTTACTTGGGTTTGATACACTTGAGCCGAGGGTCTTTCGGAAAAAACCTCTCTACCTCCACGAGGTAGTGGTAAGGTCTGTGTGCACTCTACCCTCCCCAGACCCCACTTTGTGAGATTTCACTGGGTATGTTATTCTTGTTGTTGTGGTGTTTCTGGTAGTTGTTATACCTGCTTTTTGTTCTGTTCTATCCACCCCTCTTTATTAGTAGGGAGGGATTCTTTGTTGATTTTGTTTATTGATTATAAATCCATGTGTTACAGGAAACAGCAAAAGGGAATATGATAAGCAATAAGCTGTAGAATCTTCCGCTGATGCAATGGTGGGGAATAATCATAGCAGGAAGAGGGCATTAGAATCATTTTGGCACACTTTTACTCTTGTATTTGTGAAACTTATTTTTGAAAAAGCTATTCTTTAGCCGGGGGTCTATGGGAAACCACCTCTCTACATGACATAAGGTAGAGGTAAGGTCTACGAACATCCACTTGTGGGATTACAATGGGTATGTTGTTGCCTGATGGGGCAATGCCCATCTTTCTTAAAAGTTGATACCAGTGACTTGTAATCTATTTTTGTATTGACTGCTACTACAAAAATGCGGTGGGGTTTTTTATAGTTCTACTTGTTGTTGTTTTTATGTTTGTGTCATGCAATTTTGTGGATGTGATGGATCATCTGGGATTAAAGACGTTCTGAAACAGAGCTGGATAACTCACAAACAACAGGAAATGAATTTTGCCATGGAACAAAGTGAAATTGCTTTCGTGTTGTTATGAATGTTAATGTCCCAACGTTTCCGTTGGCACTAAAATCTTGTCTTCAACACATTATCAAGACTTGGCGAGAATGTTTGAATTGCCAGATGACAGATGTTTTGAATCATATATATATATGAAAGAAAATGGTACTGCATAGCACTTGAACTGATTAACCCATGGAAGTGTGGGGGTAGTTAATAGCAATTGAGACTTTGTTCAAGTTGCATATACGTGAAAATTTCTATTAAAATTATTGAGTTATCATTCATATAATTTACCGAGTTTAAAGTATACGTATCACTTATATAGTGATTTTTACTTCTATGCTTAAATACTACACTCCGAAATTGTGTTTAAGTTATGAGAATGGAATCACCATTTGATAAATAGTTTTACCCTAAAATGGAACTTCTAGGCATGAATTTGATTTAGTCGACATTAAAGAGAGCACCAAATGTTGGTATATTAAGTGTTGATGAGAGTATAAGAGAGATAAAATATTGGACATTAAAGAGAATAACACATGTTGGATTAGTTGGTGTTGATGGGAGTATAAGAGCGATCAAATATTGGAACGAAGAGAAGTTTGGTGCGCCCTTATGGTATTTCGTACACGTTCTGATGACTGGTCGAGCAAATAAGTCAACTTCAAAGTGAATTTATTGTGCGAAGAATGCGTTATGACCCATGGCCGCCTGACTGGTGGGGGTGGCTCCTCTATTGTGGTAAACAAAAATCGACTCTACGAATCCGAGGAAAGATTGCACAACAGTAGTAGGATGGTGCTTGCCCGTTCTTTGTTGATTAAGGATCTTCATCGATCCAGGATAGGGAAAATTGTATCATTTGGACCTCCACTCCTCCTATCTAGAATTGTGTCCTTGAAATACATGACCCCCAGTCCTCTTATTTAAAGTCATATCCTCGAGCCTCAGCGCAGCTCCTCAGTCCTCAGCACAAGTCCAAACACAATAACTTTGACGATTGCAGACCGATATTTTAAACTGCCCGAGCTTGCTCCTGAAGTTAATTTTGAGCCGCGATTATCAGTGCTATCTTCTTTACACTGAGTAGCCTGTGTGCTCAATTGCCCTCTCAAAATTTCCAAATCAATCAATGGAAGCTCTGCAATCTTCCTTCCTCTGCTCAACTCCTTTAAAATCTCCATCTCACAAACCTACCAGAAAACCCAAACCGAAACCCACTATTGTCTCCTGCTCCGTCACACCAGACCCATGGACACTCAGCGACGGCAACAGCAAGAACCTCAACAAACCAAAACCCAGATCAAAACACCCCAAGAACCCACTTTCCGACGACAACGCTCGTCGCATTATCAAAGCTAAAGCTCAATATTTAAGCGCGTTGAGGCGGAACCAAGGCTCACAAGCTATGACACCCAAATGGATTAAGCGGACCCCTGAGCAGATGGTGCAGTACTTGGAAGACGATAGAAATGGGAATTTGTACGGGAAGCATGTGGTTGCGGCTATTAAGAGAGTAAGAAGTCTTTCGGTCAAAGCTGAAGGGTCATATGATATGAGGGAAGTGATGGGTTCTTTTGTTACGAAGCTTACTTTTAGAGAGATGTGTGTTGTGCTCAAAGAACAAAGGGGTTGGCGACAAGTTAGAGATTTTTTCGCTTGGATGAAATTACAGGTGAGTTTGTTAGTGGTTCTTCAACTTTTACATTGAACTTGATAAACCCAGTTGAATTCTACTTGAAAATGGTGTGTGTATTGATTCTGTCTGAATCTTTTCTGTATTTCTGATTTTAGATCGAATTTTGAGGGGCTTGTGCATCTTCCAAGTTTCAAGTGCTTGTTTTTTTGGAAGATTGCATTTTTTTTTTCTAGATGACAAGTTAACTACGTATTTGAGATAAATCACTATATCCTCCTCCGTTCATATTATAGGATGGAATTTGAATGTTTAAGGTGTTAAATTGACTTCTATAACATTACTGATAGAGGAGAAAAACCTTATAAGAAAATATTAATGTAATGATTGAGAAGTTACTTTGATAGATAAATATTACATCATGTTTAAAATTTTAATAATTTCATATTTCTGAAAGTTGTGGGAATTGTATAGATAAGGAATGTTGACAATCATTTCGAGACCTTCCAAATTGGAGAGTGTCATATAGATTTGGATGGAGGGAATTTCACCTGTTAAGGTTTATGCAGATTTTTTTTATTTTTTATTTTTGGCATACTTTTGTCTTTTAGAAGTTCTTCAACATACCTTTTGTTAGATGGTTCTTAAAATCTAGATTAACATTGGCTATGATTCTGTCACGAGTAATCTGTCATCACATTAGCATAGGATCACAAGGTTTTCTTTATAATGGTACTTTTCTTTGGAGAATCTGAAATATTAATTTGGTGTAATTTAGATTTATGCTTGGAACAGTTAAGCTACCGACCAAGTGTCATTGTCTATACAATTATTCTCCGTACATATGGCCAAGTTGGGAAAATCAAGCTAGCTGAGCAGACCTTTCTGGAAATGCTTGAAGCGGGGTGTGAACCTGATGAAGTTGCTTGTGGTACCATGTTGTGCGCTTATGCTCGGTGGGGACGTCACAAAGCTATGATGTCCTTCTTTTCTGCGGTTCAGGAAAGGGGAATTACACCTTCAACTGCAGTCTTTAATTTCATGCTGTCATCTTTACAGAAAAGATCACTTCATGAAAATGTTATAAGTATATGGAAACAGATGACTGAAAAAGGGGTTGAGCTGAATCATTTTACTTTTACAGTCGTTATCTGCTCACTTGTCAAAGAAGGTCATGCTGAAGTAGCTTTTAAGACTTTAAATCAGATGAAGAGTTTGAAGTTCATTCCGGAGGAGGCAACTTATAGCATTCTCATCAGTCTGATTTCAAAAAGTGGTAACTATGATGATGCTTTCAGGCTTTATGAAGATATGAGATCACAAGGGATAATCCCCAGCAACTATACATGTGCTTCACTTTTGACAATGTATTACAGAAAGGAGGATTATCCCAAAGCACTTGCTCTCTTTGAGGAGATGGAAAGGTATGGTATCAAAATAGATGAAGTCATATATGGCTTGCTTATCAGAATATATGGCAAGCTTGGTCTCTATGAAGATGCTCAAAAGACTTTTGAAGACGTTAAGAAGTTGGGTGTGATTAGTAATGAGAAAACCTATACAACAATGGCTCAAGTCCATCTAAATGCTGGAAACATTGAGGACGCACTGAATATAATGGATGAAATGAAGTCAAAAAACATATCATTTTCAAATTTCTGTTACGGTATCTTATTGAGGTGCTATATTATGAAGGAAGACTTGGCATCTGCCGAAGCTGTGTTTCAGGCTCTCTCTAAGATGCAAATTCCTGAGTGTGGTTTTTGCAAAGACATGCTCAATTTGTACATGAGACTCGGTTTAACTGAGAAAGCAAAAGATTTCATTTTCCAGATAAGGAAAATTCAAGTCGAATTTGATGAGGAGCTTCTCAAGACAGTCATGAAAGTTTTTTGCATTGAAGGAATGGTCAGAGATGCAGTGCAGTTGATACGAGAATTCAGTGCAAGCAGGACATTTGAAGATTCTGTATTTACACAGACTTTTTCTGTGGCCATCCATGGAAATGATAGATTTTCTGCAACCGAAATTGCTTCCAAGCCCTTGGACCAACCAGGTGCTATGGCTTTTGAGCTGGCCCTTATCCTCTATATAGCAGATGGAAATACAATGAAGGCAGAAGAAACACTAAATTTGTTGCTTAAGACTGCAAATGGCCTGTCTGTTGCTAGTCAGCTTATCAGGAAATTCACCAAAGAAGGTAAAAAAAATTTGCTCTTGCGTTTAGTAAGTTAGGTGTAAGCAACACTGACTATTTCTGCTCTTTAATATTCTTGATATGTATACAAATTTGACTGACAAAAGATTGACCTTGCCAGATTTCCTGTCCCTATGAAATGTTTTGATTAAAATAGCATAGAACTCAGAACTCATAATTTCCTTAGCTTCATCCCACTATGGTGGTATAATATGGTTACTAAAGTGATTCCACAATGGCCATCTGGGACTATTGTATCTGAATTTTTCTTTCCGCTCTAGTTCATCCTTTAAGCAGAAATGTTATGAGGCCTGATTTTTTGGTAATTTACATCAATTTCTCCTGTAGGTGACATTTCAAAGGCAGAAGACCTTTATAAGCTGTTAATGAAACTGGGTAGAAAACCAGAGGATGTTGCAAGTGCATCCTTGATCAATTTTTATGGGAAGCAGAAGAATTTGAAGGAAGCGCTTAATATCTTTGCATCAGTTGCGAACTCCTCCAGGACTGGAAGTCTTATATACAATTCTATAATTGATTCATATAATAGATGTGACAAACAAGAGGAAGCTTACACGTTTTACAGGGAAGAGATGAAGAAAGGGCATGTTTTAGGTCCAGTTGCTATTAGCATGCTGGTGAATGGTTTAAGTAATTGTGGTAAGAGTATGGAATCTTTGACTTGAATGCTTTCTGCTCAATTTAAGACTTTGTGTTACCCTGTTCAATTGCGTTTAAAGTTTAAACTACTTTATCTATACAATCATCTATTTTGGCATAATCCTAAACTATTAACACTCAAGTACAATATCTTAAGTTAGTGTGGGTAAAGGATAGTGAGGGATCAGACTGACTCCTTTCTCTCCATTTCTTAAGGAGTTTTAGAAATTTCTGTGAAAATGAAGCTCTTCTTCAAGGAGCATATATGAACATGCCTGCCTTTCGTTCACCTAAAATTTCCTGGTACTTTAAGCTGGTTTAGCTGTGCCAATCGAATAAATTAAACAGATGTTTGGTGTTTGCATGCCACAATTTTTCAATTGATGTCCTCACTGCCTTCTGTTGATGCAATTGATCTCTTTGATAACTTTTGTTCTTCCTAAACTTTAAAGGTAGATTGAACACCACACCAGAGTTATTTCTCTATTTATTTGTCGAAGAATTGCAACTTTCTTCCCCAGTATTACAAGTGGATTGTGTTAGGATTAGATATTGGGAATACATAAAGAGTTCCATTATCTCATAGATTTTTGAGATATGTATTATCTGATTATGTTGCTTGATGTTGTTGAAATGCAATGTGCAGGGAGATATACTGAAGCAGAGGCCATTATTCACAATTCTTTGCGTGCTAATTTAGAGCTTGATACTGTGGCTTATAATACATTTATCAAGGCAATGCTGCAAGCAGGTTAACTTTTATCAAAGAGAACAATTGCCTAAAGCATTTGAACTTTTTTTTTCTTTCATTTGGAGCATATTGAGATCCAATATTGACCAGAAATTAAAAGTTTTGAGACCTAAAGACATTTTAATGGAGTGCAGGTAAATTGTGGCTTGCATCCAGAGTTTATGAGCACATGCTCTCCTCAGGTGTTCCTCCATCAATTCAAACATACAACACCATGATTAGGTTAGAACTTGTCATTCTTTAAAATGAGTGAGGGAAAGATATTATATTTTGTATTTCTCGTAAGTGTAAGAATTTGGTTGTGGATGCAGTGTATATGGACGAGGAAGAAACCTAGATAAAGCTGTGAAGGCTTTTGATATTGCTCAGAAGATGGGCATTTCTTTGGATGAAAAGGCTTATACCAACTTGATATGTTATTATGGAAAGGCTGGTAATTACTTGCTGCCTAAATTTCTCATCAGGGGTTTGTTAAGAAAACCTGGGTCTTTCTGGTGAAGATCACTCAAATGCTAATTCTCCTAAAAAAATTATCTGTCTCACAATATCTCGTAAACATAGGTAGTATTGAAAATTGTCATTTTTATCGTTGTGGCTTAGTTAGCTGCTTGGTTTTCCCTTTATCTTCTGTGTGTTTCTGTATTCCCCAACAAAAAAATGCTAATGTGAATGGACATACTTCATATGTGTGTCCTTTTTATTTTCTTAAATTCAAGACGCTCCTTTTCTGCTCTGTTCAAACTTCAAACACCTGTCATAATGATTGTATTGTTGCCAATTGTTTTTGGTTGGTGAAGAGCTATGTTTTTTCCCTGGGCGAGGGGGCAGAGGGAAATGTGTCTGTACTTGAATTCTCTTGGCTTCTGTCACAGTGTTTTAGTTGTACCAATTTTGTGATTTCTTATTTTCGATCGATGCAGGGAAATATGATGAAGCATCTAATCTATTTGGCAGAATGCAGAAAGCAGGGATAAAACCTGGACAGGTATGTATGCGTAATCAGAGCCAGATCCAGTAGAAAAGTCATTTTACTTTATTTTGCGGCAGTAAATATGTATCTGCAGTACAGCCACATTCTGGCTGGTGAAATTTTGTCATGTGCTTTCAATACAAACTTATATGTCTTGGTTGTCAATAATGCACTGTTAATGTTCATTGCCATTTATAGATAGAAGAATGCTTAGAAGTGGATTGCTACATTAAAGTACTTAATAATTTTCAGCACACTGCAGGTGAGCTGCAATGTTATGATCAATGTATATGCGGCTGCTGGACTTTATCAAGAAGCTGAAGTCCTCATGCATAGCATGCGGAGCAGTGGTTGCAAACCTGACTCCCTAACCTATCTTGCACTGATTAGAGCATATACAAGGGTGGGAGAGTGCTCAGAGGCTGAAAAGGCCATTGATTCTATGCAGAAAGAAGGAATTTCCCCTTCTTGTGCTCATTTTAACGAGTTGCTATCAGGTTTTGCAAAAGGGGGATTAATTAGAGAAGTAGAAAGGATTTATAATAATCTCATGAATGCTGAACTACAACCTGACCTAGAGTCTCATAGTCTTATGCTTAGATGTTACATGGACTATGGTCATGTGGAGGAAGGCATTTCCTTCTTTGAACGAATCTCCAAGTCTGTAAAACCTGACCGGTTTATAATGAGTGCAGCTGTGCATTTGTACAGGTCAGCAGGCTTAGTACTCAAAGCAGAAGGGGTGTTGAGGTCTATGAACAGTTTCGGGATTCCCTTCTTGGAGAAACTTGAAGTTGGATCAAAATTGAAAGCTGACTGATTCATCAGCATAACTGGACCGTTTAATGAACTTCTTGTGGGATGAGACTGAATGCCAAATTACAATTACGTCATATCAAGTATGCAATTGTGCTTAGACTAGCGTGGATGCCAAGGTCATACCAGCAAGGCTGGAGCTAAGCTAATATTATGTGAAGGAGTTGATCAGTTGAAATAACATGCAACATTGAGTTTGGCATTGTCTGTCACACTGCTCAAGGCAGTATCTGAGTATCGATGTGTTGATGATCTTACTGGGCGGGGTACTTCCCAAGTCGCGAATATGGTGGATTCTGACTAACCAATTTTGAAGGCCTGAGAAGTATGAGGGAGTGTAAATAGTATTTAGTTTGTATCTCTTACTGCGTATACCATAAAAATGATTAAGCTTTATGTACAAACGTTGACACTAAGTGTCGGTAACTTTGTGTATTTAGTTTTATTTAGAAGTGTCATGCAAATTCTTCGATTCTAATTTTGTGGTTTGAACCTGGTGTCTTAAGTGTTACTTCACATTGTTGTATTTCTTTCTTCCCCTAACAATACAGAAAAAATATCTCGTACTAATGAATTAATTTTTTTCTACACTATTGCCCATTTTAGGTGTTTCCTTGTTTCCCTTGAACATAAAAAAAAAAATGAATTGAAGGCACGGTAAAATAGATGAATTCTGCTAGGAATAGACTGGTAGTGATAAATCGGACGAAGCTTATTTCTAAGATACCGTCATTATTTTTTATTCGAGAAAAAGAAGTTCACAATCTGTGGGCCTTCTACCTCCATGGGTCATTGCTCTATTAGGCTTTCGCCTACTACGAAAAATTCCACCTCTCCATTAGTGCATCTAAAATTTATACCACGCTCTTTAGTTTAATTAAGTTCCAATTTGGAAAATGAAAAGGCCCCATTTGATTCAATTCACGAATTAGCCCACTATGAGTCTACTACATTTTTTTTTAATAATAATTATATATAATTATCTAATAATAATAATAAAGTATATCATTCGTCTCTCTCTTACAACACAGCGAAACTAAATGGTTCGAATCAAAATTGATTTTAGGCTGTACACCTAATTTTCCTGGGATTGTAGTTCAATCGGTCAGAGCAAGAACCATCCCCACCTTATCAAGACAATTTGGTACCTGTTTTCAAACCCATCTTTCGTTGAAAAATCAAACCATTCAGCTAGGGCCGGATAGCAGTCTGAAACCGACTTCGGCTTGGGCCGTGTCTCTTTCGAGATAAAGGTTCTTACAGAGGTGAAGGCACCCATCTCACAGAAAATAGTTATAAAGCTCGCCAGCGGCTTATGTAGTGGTCGGCCTTATAAAGCTCGCTAAGCCTCGCTTCCCTCTCCCCTTCACTTATTAAGTGGAAAATAGGTAAAATTTGTCAATAAAATACATGAATATTGCTACTTAAATTTCTATACACTTTATTAATTACTACTTATTTTTGGAGGGTTAATATAATTTGATGTAAAACTTGAATGTTGTATTTATCAAGAATAGAAATTGGAAAAAGAAAAAAAGAAAAAAAAGAGAAAAGAAATAGTACTAACCAAGATCTGGTCCGAGTCGAGGCTACATCGCATTTGTTGAATAGCAGTGGGAATTTCAGCGTTGGGGGAAAAACAACAATGGCATCAAAACAGGGGATATCAATGGCTACCAATCTCCTCAAAACCCTAATCGGAGCATCTTCCATTGTCCGGTCCAACACCAGAAGTCTCAGCGGGGTTGCTAGCAGCGAGGTCATCACCTCTCATACAGAGAAATGGATGCAGGTTAGATTCTCCTTTTCTCACCTCGTGCTTTATTTTGATATTGATGTTTCTTGTCGGAGTTCTACTCATCGTCATCGATGCTGTGATGCCCTAGCTTATGGATCATCAAAAATTGAAATCTGTATTAGCTACTCTATTCTTCTCTACGCTGTTTTTGTCGCACGGTTTTCGTTATTGATAATAAATTCATCTTCTTTTAAAGATATGTGTGTTTCTTCTCCAGTGGAGTGCTTCATAAGGAATTTCCGAATTTGGAGACACAAGGAGGATGGGATTAAAATCTCTTTTTGGAAACATATGTAGTTTGATACCCTAGGAAGTCTGGTTGTAGAAGAATCTGATAAGCAGAGCTGTTATTTTTTTTGGCACAAATAACAACGATGAAGATATTAGTGAAGGTGAGAATTGATCTCTAATTAGGACGAACTTCATATCTTGTGCAAAGGGAGTGAATGCTGAGTATTGCGTGTTATACTGAAAGTATGCAATTTGTTTATATCACATGGAGAAATTGCATTTGAAATAATGTTTTAAAATAGCTCAAGAGAACACCATGCTTGTAGTTTCTTATTACATGGACTACTAAAAAAAATCAGTATGTTTCATGGACTTTGAACAATACAAATCTGGAAAAAGGGAACAGATTGCCACACATATCCTCAAACCTTTTGGGCTAGTTTCAGGAGAGCTCTTATGTCAATCAGTTGTTAAAACTTAGAAGCTACCGTCATATTCTGTCTTCAAATGTTGGACGAGTTGGGACTAACAACTTGGTTCAAGGTGTGGTTTGTGCTTCATTTTCTTCTTCCTTCGAGATTGAACTTGACAAAGGAGTATACTTTTCACTAGATAGTCATATATGAGAATGAAAATGATTATTTTCAAAATGCACTTCATGGGACATTGATGAAATTAATTGTACATACACGGTGAATTTAGCATCATAAAAGCAAATAGAAGAATAGAATTAACCATAAGAAATAAACTAGAAGAATAAAATTATCAAAAAGTCAATCTCATCTACAAAGAGCAATAAGTAAAGGGTTTACCAAATCTATGCTCGTATGGGGAGAGAATATGTTTTCTTCTTTGCTGATATCAAAAGACTGGTGGGATTAAAAGACGAATTGAACATTAGCGCAAGCATATGAGTGTATGTAGAATTTAAGTCAGGATATGTGCTGGGCTGAAATCAGATCATCTGTTGGTACTTTCACGATTGTGCCAAAGCAGAAATGCACATTGGGAGTAGATGCTGCAAATAAGAACTGAACAAAAATAAGCCATCAAGATTAAAGAGCCAGTGAAGAAGAAATCATGGCACTAAGAGATCACCCCACCCCACATCTGTGTTGCCGTTAAAACATAAGCATGAAGAGAAAGTGGAATAGTGAAGCCGTTGGAAGGTAGAACGCACAACCAAAAGGTGAAACCACAAATTGAGAAAACATTGACCACATTTTCCTAGAAACTATTCAAAAAGGAAGTGCATCCTATATTAGATTTTCTACTTACTATTTTGGGTTGTTACAAATATGTTCACTTTCTTAAAAGAAAAATTTTTGTCTACACTTTTTGGTATTTCTTTGTTCTATTTTTTTTAGAAGGTAAGATATTTATCTGTAAATAAAATAATCTACTAAAAAATTATGTTGCCACCCATATTTATAGTGTGGAGTACAAAAAGAATTCCTAATCCTTTGTCTTCTCACAAGGATTCTTGAACATCAAAAACAGATTCAAGATCTTGTAAGTGTGAGAAATATAGGAAAAGAATAATATTGAATTGTTGTCTCTACATTATCACAGAGAGACCCTATTTATAGACACTACAATAGACGCCTTTTCCAACTAGGACACTACATACTATTCCTATTCCTATTCCTATTCTTAGTAGGATTGTATATACTTATTACTATTCTAACATTAAGTACTCTTGCTTACACACAAAAATAGAATAGGACTAGACACTCATTTTAGCTAATTGATGTTACTGGATTTATTTTCAAAGCATCTTTGATTTCTCTCTTCCAAAGTGTCCACCAAATACAATTTGGGACAACCTCAACTCTCTTTCTGACCAGAAATGCTGCCATCTCCATTCCAGCATGCTAGAACTGAAGGTATTCTCCTTAGCATAGCCCACATAATACCCCTTAAGTTGATGAATATCTTCCATAACTGAACTGTTAACTTACAATGTAAAAAGAGATGATTGATTGCCTCAGCCTCCTCTCCATGTAAGTAACATCTAGAGACATATATGGAAAGCCAAGATCTCCTACAAGGTGTCTTGCTTTGTGTGGTTATTGGCTAAAGAAGCAGTATTGACACAGGAGAATTTAATGAAGAGGAGAACTACACTTTGCTCTAGATATTTTTTCTGTGGGAAAACTGCAGAAACAGTCAATCATTTGTTCATCCAATGCGAAGTCACTGGCCAGCTGTGGAATTTGTTCCTGAGACTTAAAAACATCTCATGGTCCATGCCTAGGGGAATTTCAGAGGCTCTATATAGCTGGGAAGAAGCAGGGACACAAGCAAAAAACAGAAGTAACTGGAGAATTGTCCCTGCCACTATTTGGTGGACAATATGGAAAGAGAGGAACCGTAGAGTTTTTGAGAAAAGGGAGAATAGTATGCAATAAGTTATACTGAATTGCATTTTGACTCTGTGTTTTTGGTGTAATCAAATTTACTCTAATGATACCGTCTCTATCATTGATGTCTTAGACTCATTATAGGGATAGGTCAGTATTATTAGAGTTCCTTATGTAAATACGGGTTTCACAATTACCATTTAAAAAAAATAGCTAGAGCATAACTGGTATCCTCTCTTGGTAACGTTGTTTTGTGTCAAAAATGGCTCTTCGTCAAAAGCCATGTAAAGCTAGCAAACTTTATTTGGAAGTTTAACTTCACATATCTTCTTCCAAGACTAACATCCAATTTGATTATTTGAGACGTTGAATATTTATGAGCTGACTTAACTGAGAACTTGCCTTGCCTATTCCCTTGCCAAATCATATAGTCGTCAGCAGTAGAGGTCCTTTTGAATTGTTCCAAAGTATTGTAAAACTTAGTTAATTTGCTAATCTCCCAATCATTTAGTAGTCTTCTGAAGCTTACGTTCCATCCTTGAGTTTCCCATACCTCTCCCTCTGCTGCTGCTTGTTGCTGACTCAGATTGTGAAAATCAGGAAAAAGTTGTTTCAGTGATCCTTGACCAATTATCTTCCCAAAAAGATATATTCATTCCATTCCCTACTTTGAAGCTGGACTTGTTCATGAATTTAGACTAAAGATTTCTGATCAACTTCCAAAGACAGTTTATAAGGACCATTCACAGACTTGGTTGTCCATTTTCCTTTTATCCCATACTTTTCTTTTATTACATCTTTCCATAGTGATCCGTCTTCTGCAACAAACGTCCACAACCACTCCATCATTGAACTTTTATTCTGAACTCTCAAATTCTTAATTCCGATTCCCTCTTCCTTCTTACTGGTAGTGAGAGTACTCCATTGGACCAAATGAGTTCTTTTTTTGTCATTGTTACCTTGCCAAAAGAAGTTCCTTCTTAGCGCATCTATTCTCTTCACTACATTTACAGGAACTGAAAATAAAGACATTATATAAGTAGGCATTGCATTTAGTACAGTGTTAATCAGAACTAATCTTCCCCTCATAGATAGATATTGGCTCTTACAGTTTGCCGGCTTCCACATCTCTCTAAAACACCATTCTGTATTGCTTTTGGTCTGCTCTTGACCCCCAATGGCATCCCCAGTAAACTGCTGGCAGTTCTCCTTTTCTTCCAGTTTGCTAGCTTCGTTTCACATTTCTTTGTTCTATCTTTATGGGGGTACTTTTTAATGAAGGTATTTGGACCATTTCTTATTCTTTACAACTTTTTCTCCACTATTAGGTTATTTTTCTCTTAAATGCAGCACTACTTTGACTCTCACTTTATAGTTTCCAAACAAAATAGAACATATAAACTGGGACAGATGCTAAATAGGTAGCCGTTGGATGAAACACTTAAAATGGTTTCTCTCTCTAATTAGTTCTTCTGAGTCTGTTGTGCCCTTCAGTTACTAACATCTGATGTGTTATGTCCACTTAAACATAGATTGTGAAAGTCTAATGAAACAAGCTTGGTGTCGTACTCTTTCCAAAGGACCACAAGTTTCTGAGCACCTTGATATACATGGATGCCGGCAAGTTGAACCAGCCAAATCTGAGGACAAGCTTGACTTTGTCAGGTCCTCGCTTGGGATAGGGGGATAGGCTGGCCTGAGATCTTCTTGCTTAAGATTGCCACAATCTATCAACTGAGAGGCTTGAGATTGAACAATTTGATTTGAGATAGAATTAGCCATTTCCAATTTTAACCATTGGAATGAGAACCTTTTTTTTTTGATAAAAGTAACAGAATGAGAACCTTCACAACTCAACTTTCAACACTTCTCATGTGGTTGTGTGCGCGACCTGAATCTTGTATTGCTTGCATGTCAAAAAATGGAAGCTGAATGGCAGTCATTATTCAAAATCATGGGAAAGGAAAGATGAGATTGAGATAGGAAATGGAGTGGGAGAGACAAAAGAAGAAATACTGGAGACTTTGAATAAAAGTTAGAGAGAATGCATGATTGTAGATGGCAAGAAGGGACTGATCGGAGATTGGACTGACAGGACTAGAAAAACAGATGGAGGCGAGAAGTAAAACATGTGTCAACTGAAAGTAGATGTTGTAGTGTGTACTTATTAAAAAAATGGATTTATTAGTGTGTATTTATCATAAGAGTATATATGAAGAAAAGTAGTAGGAAGATATTTAATGGTTTCTATTTAGACAAGATGTATTTAAGCTTCAAGTTGTGAAGAAAGATGTATTTAAGCTTCAATTAAAGGGGCGAGCATGGAGACGAACTTTTGTGGTATTGAGCTTAACAGAATGCTAGCAGTGTTGTCAACGACTTGCTTAAGCCCTGAAGTGAGGCTCAGAACGTGTGCGCTTCAGTTCCATCATCAAGGTTCTAACGCATACTTTCCCTTGCCAATGAGCGACGCTAAATAATTGATATTTCACTTTATCATAATTTTTTCTTTTTCAACTTCTTTAACATATATATATGTCATTCATGTGTATAATTATTGGTCTTGGACTAACATATATATTTGTATTTTTCACCCTTTTTTTATCAACACCACACTTATTTGCGCTTAAAAGTTAAAACCCCAACAAATCTTAGAGCTTTTTTACGCTTTTTGCTTTTGATAACACTGAATGCTAGTCAAACTAAGCAAGTTCTAGACTGCTTGAGTAGCTTGTGAGCTGTCCTACCATGCTTCTGGCCCAAGTAGTAATCCATTTTCCCCCTTCATTCCCAATCCAAAAATTTATTTCTCTTTTTTCAAAGGGTGCTGCACCAAAGTTCTGTGACCATTTGTGTGGTAGAAAATCCAGTATTTTGTCAATTTTTGGATGGGAATCATATGTAAAGCACACTTCCGTGAGCTTGTTAGAAATTATGTAAACAGGTGACTACTTTATAGAAATGTCAAGCCAGTGGAACAATAGGCTTTGATAAGGAATAAAAGCAATGGAACAATAAGGTATCAAGGATTTCTCAAGATATGAAGTCCTTGTTGTTTGCTGTTGTTTCTACCATACCTCTTTTAAACCAAAATTGCATCAAGAAATTTCTCCATATTAATCAGTGTCAAGCCAGTGAAACAATAAACTTTGATAAGGAAAAAAGGCAATGGAACAATAAGGTATCAAGGATTTCTCAAGATATGAAGTCCTTGTATTTTGCTGTTGTTTCTACCATACCTCTTTTAAACCAAAATTGCATTAAGAAATTTCTCCATATCAATCAGTGTCAAGCCAGTGAAACAATAAGCTTGTTCAGGTATAGCTAGATGAATAAGGACTGGAGATTATACCAAGATATGATGTCCTTGTTGTTGCTGTTGTTTCTACCATGCCACTTTTAATACAAAATTACAGCAAGAATTTTCTCCCTATAAAGTACTCTGTTTCTTTTCCCGACTGTTGTGTGGTGCTTGATGGTAGGATACTAGCAAGAAATCTCCCATGGAATTGATCAGTGAAGTTCCACCTATCAAGGTTGAGGGAAGGATTGCTGCCTGCGAAGGAGGTAATTTGAATAACATATCGTGCTCCCATTTCTTTTGCAAGTGTTAGTGAGTTGCTTAGGAATTATACTGCTTCCTTTAAGAAGAATCTATCTGCCTGAAAGTACTATTTTTTTCTTCTGAAACAGACTCACCTGCTCTTGGTCATCCAATTGAGTATATATGCCTTGATCTGCCTGAGCCAGCTATATGCAAGTACTGTGGTTTGCGCTTTGTTCAAGATCATCACCATTAGGACTGCAATATGAGGATTCCTGAATTAAGAAGTCGTCTTCATTTTATATGCAAGCAACTCTGATTATTGTGTTCCTTTTGCACTACTGATGCGGGCAAGTTTTGCCTCTCGTAATAAGGATTAGGGTTCCGTGTGATCCATTTTCTTTTGCACTACTGATGCTTTTGACAAGTTCATTTCTCTCTTTTGCACATACATAGCACAAGCTTTTGCCTGATTAAATTTATGTTAGCTGCCAAAGGTTTTCCACATGACTTATATAGTTATATATATTACAATTCAACTATTACTCCAGAAACGCGTAGAAGGCAAAGTTGGAACTCGCCTTGAGGCAAGACACTTGAAAAATGTGTTCGGGTAAATGGAGGAGTTGCTTTTTTTGCGAGGCTTAGGTCTTAAGCATCCAGACGTATGCTCCAAATGTGCTCTACGCCTAATGTACGTGGCTCGCCCTACATTTTTTGTACGAAACATGCCCTTGCGAACACTCAGAATTCCTTAACTAACCCTTTTGATTCCTCAATAACACTTCCATTTATCAGTTATAACAATTTAGAAGCTTGAGAATATTGCAATCCAAAGGCAAAGTCGTAATATTTGCGTATTCCCTGGCTGAGAATACTAGGAGGGTGAGCTTTGATGGAGCCTTTAAGTAAAATTTGCAAATGATTCTGTTGAAAGAGTACTCTTTAGTGGTAATTTTCAGCCTTTTAACACTTTTATTATATGCGCTGAATACGTTAACTCGTAAGAAGCCAAAAATGAGTAAACACAGAGCATGCCTAGGCTAATCTGATACAATGGAACTGTTAACTCGTAAGAAGCCAAAATTTCCCAAATAATTGAGAAAAGAATAAAAACCATTCTTTGAATGTCAGTAATAATTTTCTGAGAAGGCACCGCACCCTTGATCAACTTCTTTGACAAAAATCATCTAAAGGAAAAAACTTCTTCACTTGTCAACCTCAGCTAGCTAATTTCCTCCTCTGCTGATGTTCTGCAACTTTGTAATCTACCACTTCACGAAACAAGTTAGCATCTAATACACAGTCCTCAGTCCCATATACAGCAGCTTGAACGCCAGCCATCATTTTTGCGACCTCTCTGCCTGAAAATCCCTCCGTCCTGGCTGCGGCTTCTCTCAGAATATCATCTGTCAAACCTTTTATCTCTATTTTTTGCTGTTGTTTCTTGAATAAGTTAGAGAACAAGCCAGGTTTCCTTTCCCCAGCTTGAGATATATATTTCTCCAGATACAGTTTGATCAGCTTGAAGCGCTCATCCTCACCAGGCAAAGGGAATTCGATGACTTCATCAATACGATCAGCAACAGCTGAATCAAGATCACCAGGCCGATTAGTAGCTAAGGCAAGGACTATATCTTTTGACTGATCACCAGTGCGGAAAAGGAGTGCATTGAGGGCACTCCTCTGAGCTTCACTCATGTAGGTTTTATTTCGCCTGAAATTGAAATGAAATGGTATGAACTCATAGACCAAATAGCTGTACAACCAAATTCTAAGCGCCAATCATCTTTACATGATAAAGTGAAAATCGAGCAAGCCATATATTGTACCTGGCCTTGATATCAGAAATGAAGATGATATAACTGGTTAATCTAGTAACAATGTGGCATTATTAATTTGACGACATTTATATGAGGTCAGAATTTTCCCTTTGACTTCAGCAAGTTCTCCCTCAAAGGAGAACAAGGACTCAGTAATGAAATCACCATTCAGACATTGTTATCTCTCCTGATTTTTTTCAGTGCCTTGCAAGTTGCAACTCTCAGTATTTAAAACAAATTCTTCCAGCACATCTTGAAGCCACAAAGGACTCCAGAAATTCCCGAACAAGAATATACTAATTAATTCATTGAAGGAAGTAGACCTCTTTGTACAGCAACCCAATTAAATAGTATAAACCTACTATGCAGATGTTTTATTAAAGATCTAGATCAGCCAGAGGCAGCCCACAGAAAGAGTTGGAGGCGGCTGAGCACATCCCATCCCACAAGAGTCAAGCCCTTCAACGGGTTAAACGTGCCATAAATGGGCTTTTAGTGGACTCAAAAAAGAAATCTTGATATAATAGATATCCCGGTAAGAGGAGGATAAAAAAAGCTTATGATGAGCCCATCACAGAGATGCACAGAGGAAGAGAACGCACAGAGGAAGAGAACGAACGTCAGTCTCTTGAGCGACCGATCAAGAAATGCAAAGATAAGGGGAATGAATGCTGGGGAAAAGTCACTTACTCGCACAAAAATGCATCTGCTTCGTCAATAAAAAGTAATAAACCCTTTTTGGACTTTTTGGACCAGTCAAATAACTGATGTATTTTGGTGACAGCCTGTGATCCCAACGGAGCAACGTCACCACCCGTCATCAATGCGTAGTCAAGTCCCTGACAACAGATTCAAGCATATTATTGACCACCAAAACAAAGTCAGAACCACCAATTTATAGATATTTCATGAAGGGAGTCATAAATCATCACTCTTGAGAGAATTCCCTTAGAGAACTTCTTGATGAGTGTCTTTAATTTAAGAATGGTGAGACTTTGCATCAATTTTATTTTTTTTCAGGTACTTTTTGTCAACTTAATAAGATGGTAGACATAAGCCTGTTCCATGGCAACTCAATGCTTTATTATAAATTGTATCAACAGGTTTCCTAACCCATATGCAATACTTCAACAATTTTGAATGGAACACATCAATATGAATATGTAAAGATCACTGCTCATTAGTTGAAAGGGGAAGAAAGATCTTACCGATCTGCGAGCAAGCTCTCTAGCAACCATTGTCTTCCCTGTTCCTGGAGGGCCATAAAAGAGCATGTTGCGAAATGGAGCTTGATGAGCTTTGGTATTAGCAGTGGCATTGGCTAACTGCTGAATCCTTTTTTCAAGAGATGGATGTAGAATGACATCACCGAACCCTTTCTCAGATTTGGTTGCGGAACCTCCATTAGCACCTTTGAGAGAACTCATGGCTCGTGAGAAGAAGCCCGACCAGGGATATTTACCTCTAGATGACTCTCTGATCAAAGATGGCTGTCCCAATATTCTGTCCACATAACTCCAAACAACTCTTGCACCTTCCCTGCAATCCAGATAGCAAACTTGCATCAACCATACTAGATACACCAGTCAAAACAAGTAGTGCTAAAAAAGTACCTTCAAGAACAACCACAGGATACAAGAGGATAACCAAAACTTAATAGTTACTACCGCCTATCCCAAATCAACCAACTTCTTTGTTGATAGCCATTTGAAATAAACAAGTGGATTATCGATAGAGGCAGCAGTCAAACAAGACAATTCTACCAGTAGCTAATTATCATATGAATTCAGCATGGCTAAAATGATGGAAATGTTTACAAGTTTGCATCCCATTACAGTAGGATTCTCCTCGCAAGTGAATCTTCATTTTATCCCCATAAGGTGGTTTGAGTAATAATGATGCTCAAACCAGAATAACAAACAAAGAAGACTTGGGACAATAACCACAACGGACTCAAAAAGCCAGCAGAAAGCGTCATCCCACTGAGGCGTCATAAGCCACAACTAAAATGATGGAAAAAAGTAAAGGACTGATCAATGTGATTAAAACACCACCACTCCTTACTCCAGCCACCCCCAAAAAACACAGACTTTATCAGCTCTTTAGCATTAGCTTTGCTATATATTGTATTTAAAGCTGATAGTCTTTGGTGTTTATGTTATCGTTTGTAATCATTGTATCTTCTTGATGCTATCAAAGGGATTCTCTTACTTCATCAAAAAAAAAGTATGGTCAAAGTATCTGATGTCTGTTCATGTGGATTCTGAAAGAGGAAAAGAAAATGCCTAGATCCCACAAGCAATGTACATAAGAAAATTCACATCACAACATTTAGCATGACTTGGAAAAAATTGCACAAGCCAAAAACTTTCACACTGTTATTTTGAAAATATATTTAATACCTTGTTGTGTATATTCCAGCCGCGAGAGCTGTCACACCACCAACAGCCACAACAAGCTTATTTTGATCCGTTAGTATTGCCCGGAAACCACCTACATAAATGAATATCTTCACGTCAGAAAGATCATATTTTTGCATTAGCAGTAGCCAGAAATACAAGCCTAGCTACAATGTGTGCATTTGGTATAAATCTGTAGTGCTTTATTACCTTTTTAAAGAGAGAACTATTACATACTGCAATTTATCTTATACAAAGTTCTAATCCACCACTCAAGTATCAGCACTAAATGTAGTCACTAGGGGCTTGCCAAGAATCAGAAGAATGAAGCATCTATGAATATGTAACGAGTCCAGAAATCGTGTATAGTGTATTTAATTTTTTTCTGCTACTCATTGAAAATGCTAAAAAGGAAAATGAGCACAGAAAATGTCTAAAATCTAAATAACAAACTCATTGATTGTTTCTGACACCAGCAAACAACTATTACTCCACAATACTTAAAACAAATATAAATTCAAATTCTGTTTTCCTACATCTCTTCAGCAAAAATTACAAACACAACCCATTGGCATGAAAGGCAGATTCAGACCAAAAAAATTCAACATCAAAACAAGGTAAGTATGCATTACGCAAGTCAGTATTAATAACATGAATGAAATAGAGGGTTATGGATCATAACTCTACACATAGCCCTATTAAAAAAACTCTATACATGGATACCCATAAAATGCAAGCTTTAAGATGGTCGTTAGAGAAGAACCTCCAATGTGCTCAAAAGTCGTATTAATCGCGGCAATCCATTTCTCCCTTTCAGCATTTGCACGGTCCACTAGTATTCTTCTGTTAACATCCTCAGCCAGCTTTGCTTCATGCGCTCTCCCCTCGGCTTCTGCCATAGCTCTCACTCTAATAGTTTCACGTTCTATCTCTGCCTTTTCTCTCTCTGTCTGTCGGCGCTGCGCTTGGATTTGTTCTTCTGTTGCTCGTCTAGCAGCCTCTTGTCTCATACCTGATTCCTCTTGCATTTTTACCAACTCCTGATTTCTAGCTCTTTGATGCTCATTTTCTGCCTGCAGAATGCAAGGAGAAGTCAGCTTTATCAGTTAATGCAATACCAATTTAACCATGACATTAAGAAGACCTTTACATGCCTGCATCCTTTTCCTTGCTAATTCATCTTCATATCGAGCCATCTGTGACTTGATTTGTGCCTGTTGCTGAGCTAGTTTCTTCTGTTCATCGTACACAACCCTTTGTCTCTCCTGTTAAAAGAAAGAAAGTTAATCACATATATTTTCCCCATAGGTACATAAATAAATAGCAAAGTTCACATTTTGAAATTACAAACAAGAAAAGTAAAATGTGGTGCACTGATAAGATTAGTGAACAACAAAAAAGGTTTCCTTTAGATTGTTTAGTGAACAAATAATTATTTTTTTATGAACGAGGAATCCTGAGGGCCAGTAGCATAAGGTTCGAAACTCGGTGGATAATGGACCCACCCTTTTAAAACAACAAATAATTATCAAGTGCACAAATGTCGAGCATTTTTCAAATCCGCTAACTTGGTTCAAAAAAATGCTTCTTTCTTTGCATTACGCACTCATGAGATGGAAAAACCTAACTATTCAGCAGGCCACTCCAGATCTATGTCCAGAGCCTGTTTGAATGGAAATTAGTTGGAATGCATGGCTTAATTATCTTCAAGAACTTCCCTAATAGAATTTTTAATGTAAGATAATTGGGATATTTGTATTTGGATTAGCTTGCACATGGAAATACATAATCATGTCCCTGGGGCCAATGAAATTTCTAGTCCACTTTTAATACCAACCAGTAATGCTTGATTAGGATTTATAGCATAAGTAAGAAAAACAAGGGACATTACACATGGAATATCCTAATTAAACAACAGAGATCAAAACCACAAACAAATTGTGCAATTATGAAATGAAACAACCGTTCAACTTACAACAATTATTTGCAAGCTCATACGTCTGATTACGGATTCATCAAAAGGGAAACTTTCTATATCTATCAACAAAAACAAATAAAGGAACCTTTTTCTTAATGAGTTGATACACAAGCGTCAGTTCACCATAGAAAATCAATCTTACCATCTCAGCTTGAGCTTGCAATGCTTTAAACTCTTGCATTTTTGCAGTTAACTCTGCTTGCCTCGTCTCTTCTTGCTTTTTAATCACATCAAAAACCTACAACAAAGATCTCAGATTTAGTATCTTCCACACCATAGAACATCACAAACTTGGAAAAGAAAGTCAAAGACAAAACCTTTGCCTTGCATAGAACATAAGTTGATCAAGAATACCACAAAATACCTCTCAACCAACCATGAAATATCACATGAAAACAAAAAATTAACACCATAGAATGTCATTTACAAAATTCAATCTCAATCAGAGATCTTTTCCCACTTTAACACACATCCATTGCCAAAAAGAAAAATATAGAAAAACGACAAGATTGTGAATCATGTAGTCTTATATTCAGTGTGAACACCATAGCAGTTCCTTAATTTTTCTGAAATAAAATTTAAACTACATAACAATAGACAAATCCTTTAATTTTGACAGTTAATATATTTTCCAACTAATTGATTCCCCAAATAGTAGCAACCAAACAAATTGGGACATTTCAATCATGTTTCCTAAGAATAAAGCTAAAAAATCAACTCCGGTTCCAGACCTGTTTGGCACTTTTGGAACTATTAATCTCCCTCAACGCCTTGGCCCCTCTCTCCAATGCCTCCGGATCAAAACCAGCTGAAGTAGTCCTGGGATTATCATTTCGAACCTTTGGCTTTTCAGGAGCTTCCGCTGTCGGCTGAGGTGGCTTAGGAACATCAGCAGGAGCACTCGGTGCGACATTAGTAGAAGAGGTGGAAAAAGGAGAGAAATTGAAACTACCATCGGCATAAGCAGTTTCTGTACCAAATTTGGCAGAAGCTAGGGCTGCAAATAGCCCTGCTGCATAGGTTTTTCCCATTACTGATTGAGATTGTAGGCGATGAGAAGAATTGTAGGGATTTTTCTTCAGTTAGTGTGGCTTGATGGAGAAGAAAAGATGCACAAGGAAGAAGCCATGAAATGTCTGTAAGGTTCAGGGTTTATGTAGGGTTTGAGATTTATTGGGTGAAATGGCGGTTTTGGGCCTTTCTTTCTAAAGAGTCTGAACCGGACTAGTATTAATGAACCCGGTTTAGTGGTTTCTTTTTACAAGTTTTTGACCTTCATAAATATTACGGAAAAAGGTCAAAATTGCCCCTGAACTATGCGAAATAGACCACTTATACCCTTCATTACATTTTGGGATCAAATATACCTCCGCAGTTATCCCAGGAGACCACAAATACCCTCAAGAGTTAACACCCCAATTTTTTAGTGACGTGGCAAGCCACATGGGACTAATCCCTCCACCTAAGCATTGCCAACTAAGATTCACTACAAAAGAACTTGACTTTTAGTGGC